>NW_020717197.1:17529-66825 GCF_900518725.1 Notechis scutatus | reverse complement strand
TAGAATAGAATAGAATAGAATAGAATAGAATAGAATAGAATAGAATAAACAGAGTTGGAAGGGACCTTGGAGGTCTTCTAGTCCAACCCCCTGCCTAGGCAGGAAACCCTACACCACTTCATACAAATGGTTATCCAACATCTTTTTAAAAACTTGCAGTGTGGGAACATTCATAACTTCTTGAGGCAAGTTGTTTCACTGATTAGAATAGAATTAGAATAGAATAGAATTAGAATAGAATTAGAACAGAATTAGAATAGAATAGAATTAGAACAGAATAGAATTAGAATAGAATAGAATTAGAACAGAACAGAATAGAATAGAATTATTTTATTGGCCAAGTGTGATTGGACACACACAAGGAATTTGTCTTGGTACAAATACTCTCATATACATAAAAGAACAGATACATTCGTCAAGAGTCAAGAATCATCAGGTTCAACACTTAATACTAGTCAGAGGGTACACTAAGCAATCAAATCATACTAGGAAACAGTCAATATAGATCGTAAGGATACAAGTGACAAAGTTACGGTCATATAGTCATAAGTGGGAGAGGATGGGTGATAAGGAGTGATGGGAAAATTAATGATAATAGTAGTGCAGACTTTGTAAATAGTTGAACAGCGTTGAGGGAAATATATGTTTAGCAGAGTGATGGCATTTGGGAAAAAATTGTCCTTGTGTCTAGTTGTTCTAGTGTGCAGTGCTCTATAGCGTTGTTTTGAGAGTAGGAGTTAAAACAGTTTATGTCCAGGATGTGAGGGGTCTGTAAATATTTTCACAGCCCTCTTTTTGACTGGTGCAGTATACAGGTCCTTGATGGAAGGCATAATTGTTCTGTCAGGAAACAGAGGTTCTCTAATTCCATTTTTTTTACATATTAGATCAAATTAAGGAACAAAGCTTTGAAGATTCATGGTACCTTCTAAGTCTATTTCTCCACTAGTCTCTGGCTTTTTACTTCTATCCAGAGTAAGTGAAGGAGAAATTGTTTTAATCTCCCCACAGTTTTACTACCGAGGAGCCCAGAGCTGTTTGCTATCCAGAGTAAGTGAGGGAGAAACTGTTTTAATATCCCTCCACATTGAGAGAAAGATGAAAGAAGGCTGGGATGTGTAGGTTACCTATTCTCCCATCACAGCTGATGGATTTTGCTCCACTGAATAATTGTTTTGTGTCATTCCAGAGTCCAGATCTTTTGGGCCTGCTACCAACTGAAGAGCCTTCCCAGGGAAGCCAATGCCTACCACTAGGTTCATGGGGATGGCAGCTGTCCAAGGAGATGAAGCTGGACATTGACGAAGAAATGAATTCATTCGGTAAGCATGAGCTGCATTTCATCAGCCAAAGGTGTTGAGCGTTTCTCCCTTGATAGCATTTAGCACTTAGACTTATATACCACTTTATAGTACTTTACTGCCCTCTCTAAGCGGTTTACAGAGTCAGCATATTGCCCCCAACAATTTGGGCCCTCATTTTACCCACCTCGGAAAGATGGAAGGCTGAGTCAACCTTGAGCCTGGTGAGAGTCGAACTGCCAAATTGCAGGCACGTGGCTGTCAGCAGAGGTAGCCTGCAGTACCGCACGCTAACCACTGCGCCACCGAGGATCTTTAACATCTGAACAAGAGTTGCTAATCTAGCATCAATCCTAGTGGTATAATTCTCCTTCAGGTGTGAGAGAACTGGTTGGAATCCTGCACAAGTAGGAAGATGAGTGTGCTCCATAAATAGGATAAAAGAATTTGCATTTATGCCCCTTTTTTTTTTGACTTACAGCTTTCTGCTCATCTTAGTAGCAAATCTGAGTCAAATTATTCCATTTTGCATTTGCATTTAGATTTATATTATACTTATATAATTAGATGGACTCCTGTTCTTATCTAAAACAGTTCGTCTGGCATGTTAAAAGAGTTTGCAGCAGAAATTAAAGTCCAGAAAACACACAGATGACTGATTCAGCAGGATCATTAACTTCTTTATAAACATAACATTTGAAGTAAAGTTTACAATACCATTTGTAGATTCTTTCAATGTAACATAAGCAAAAAAAAAAAACAAGCAGCAGCAGCTCAGAGCAGAACTCCGTTTCAGCAAGCAAGCAAGTGTAGTTTCTCCTTCACTTTAGAGCTGAGCACAGAACAGAGATAAACCAGGCCCAGATTCTGTCTCTAAGTTTCAACCCCCAATTCAGCTCTCATTGGCTGACCTTGATACTACGCTCTATTCCAGTTCATGAATATACTCTGACATGGCAGTCATTAATTGTCCTCCCAAACATATTCCTCGCACCCAGAAAAATATCGTGAAATGGAGAAGCCGTTGGAAGTTTACCTTCTCCATGACTTATTAGGTCAGGAATGTGCAGATATTTTTCCCCTTTGAAACAAGAGTGGTTGTGTCACATAAACCCCAACATGAAATTTGTTAATAGAGTAGCCCACATAGCCACAAAGTATTTGATCCCTAAAAGCATACATGCCCTGCGATTAAACATTCGAAGAGGCTTATGTTTAAACAAGATTAAGGAACACTACATAAACTAAAATCCAATAGTAAGGAATCGCTACTAATACACAAGTGTTTGTGAACTCTGTAGAAAAATCCTGAATCCTGCTAAATTTTGACCTAGAACAGGGAGGGGGTGTCAGACTGGCGGTCCACAGGCTGGATGCGTCACACGCAGGCCACGCCCACCCCAGCTCCGTGAAGGGGGGGGGAAACATTGCGATACGTTATGTTATGGCAACAGGACGCCGCGAGTTTGACACCCCTGACCTAGAACGTCACCTGACTAAAGATTTATGACCTTCTTCCTTCCCCAAGCCAACAATCAGAGACAGATGAACCAAGACAACCATCTTCGTCAGAGCATTTCTGAGGCACCAGAAAATGAGACACTAAAAAGAGACAGCATACCCTTCCAGTGTTTCAAGGAGGAAGTGAGACCTAACAACCAGGAGGCTCCAGAAACAGAATGGAATTCCCCCAAAAGAAACGTGGACAAAGTTGTTTCGGTCGGTAAAAGCGATTCCGATCCAGAAGAAGCCAAGACCTGCCATAAAATCCACCAGTGCCACTGTGGCAAACGTTTCCGGTGGAGCTCCAATTTTCGGGTACATGAAAGAATTCACACCGGAGAGAAGCCATATACGTGTACGGAATGCGGCCTCCCTTTTCGCAAATCTGCCCAACTAAAGGCTCACACAGGAATTCATACCGGCGAGGTTCCCTTTCGGTGTCCCACGTGCCAGAAAACCTTTACCAGCAGCTCCAACCTCATCACCCACAAGAGGATCCATACCGGAGAGAAGCCATACCAATGCCCGTACTGTGAGAAGAGCTTCCGGCAAAAGGGGACTCTCACCATCCATGAAAAAATCCACATGGACGAGAAGCCTTTCAAATGCTTGACGTGCGGGAAGACTTTCCGTCAGAAGGGAACCCTGAGTGTCCATGAAAAAATCCACTTGGGGGAGAAGCCCTACAAATGTTCCAGCTGTGGGAAGGATTTCCGCACCGCGGCCGTCCTGAGGGTTCACGAAAGGATCCACACCGGGGTGAAACCGTATCAGTGCTCAGTGTGTCTGAAGAGCTTCACCGACGGGTCAAACCTCATCACCCACGAGCGAATTCACACGGGAGTGAAACCATACCAATGCTCACGGTGTGGGAAGACCTTTTGTCAGAAGTCTGGCCTGGTGACACACGAACGCATTCATACAGGAGGGAATCCATACCGGCGGTCAGCCGACCAGAATCATTTAGAGGAAAGATCAGATCTCGACGCCCATCAGGGAGCAAAGCTGGGAAAGAGATCATAAGACAGATGTCAACTCATAAAATATTTCTATGGTCTGTTTAGAGTTGCCAACAGAAAGGGAGGGGCGAGCAGTGGGCAGCTTGCATTCCATACATGTTTTCAAAGATAGTTTCTAGGTGACCGAAGTTTCTGCCGTGCAAAATTCTAACTGGAGAGCATGATTGATGACTCCTGGCTATGGATGTGTCCCATTGGAGAATATGAATTACGATATACCCAGGGGGTGGGGGAAAACCAGGGTCAAGGGTGACAATGAATGATGTGCCTCAGAGTCGGCTACACTCAGGCAATGCCACATTTTTTTAACTCCCAATAAATCCTTTTGGAGTTTGGCTAGAGACTCATGATTTAAATGGGGTTAAGTGTCGGAATCCTGACAACAGCCAGGTAGTCCTCAGCTTACAATGGTACATTTAGGGACTGTTCAAAGTTACAGCGGCACTAAAAAAAAAGTTACTTAGGACCGTTTTTCACACCATTGTGACATTCTGGTGGTCACGTGATCAAAATTTGAACTCTTTGGCAACTGCATATATTTATGACGGTTGCGGTGTCTCATGGTCATTTGATCCCTTTTTTTTGCGCCCGTTGGAAAGCAAAGTCAGTGGGGAAGCCAGATTCAGTTTAACAACCGCGTTACTGATGTAACAACTGCAGTGATTCACTTCACAGTGGTGGCAGGGAAGGTTGTAAAGTGGGACAAAGCTAACCACGGTCTTGTTTAGCAGCAGAAATTCTGGTCTCAATTGTGGTTGTAAGTCAGGAACACCTGCAAGTCAGGACAATCCATCATTAAAGATGAGAGAAAATGTTTGGTTAGATAGAATATCTTTGCCCCTGTGACCTTTCAGAGTTGATAGCAGAGGTGAGGATTCAGCAGGTTCTGACCAGTTCTGGAGAACCGGTAATGTAAATTTGGAGTAGTTCGGAGAACCGGCAAATACCACCTCTGACTGGCCCCGCCTCCATCTCTTCTCTGCTTTTCGAGTCCCAGCTGATGAGCTGGGTCTTCTTTGGTTGCCCTGCACAAGAGAATGGAGCTGGAAAGTAGGTTAGTGAAGTGGGGAGGGAATGGGGATTTTTGCAGTATCCTTCCCCAGGAGTATGGTGGAAATGGGGATTTTACAATATCCTTCCTCTGCCACGCCCACCAAGCCACTCCACACCCACCAAGCCATACCATGGCCACCAAGCCACATCCATAGAACCGGTAGTAAAAAAAAAATTGAATCCCACCACTGGTTGATATATATAGGTCAGGATTGGAACTGAGGATGCTTTCACCTTGCATTTCTCACATCAAATATAGATCAAATAGTTAACTTTCAGTTAGAAAAATAATGTAAGTACAGATAGTCCTTAACTTACAACCATTTGTTTTGCCTGTGGAAAGAACAGCCCATTAGATGTCGGCTCTATTTGATTATTAGATGGATAGCTTCTCTCATCTGGAATAGCAATAGCAGTAGCAATAGCACTTGGACTTATATACCGCTTTTTATAGTGCTTTACAGCCCTCTCTAAGTGGTTTACAGCAGTGGTCCCCAACCTTTTTTGTACCGTGGACAAATGATCCACAGACTGGTACCGGCATCAGCACGCACGACCAAGGCAAGGCGAGCCAAGCGACTGGCCAGCCAGCCAGCTGTCCCCCGCTTCTCCCTGCCACCTTCAACTCCTCCTTTGTACCTTCTCGCGGTCGATGGGCTTTTCGGGCTCTTTCTTAATCTCCTGAGTAACGCGAGACTCCACCGCCATCGGGACGGCTCTTCGTTCGAAGCCGCCCCCCCCCCTCTTCAACGAAACTAAGGTGCGAGGATTCCTTCAGCACCCAAACGCCGCTTTCCAAGCTCACCCGGAAGCACTTTCTCAAGTGCCGTCGAAACAAGATGGCGGTGCCCAAGTACCCGCGGCCCAGTAGAAAATGATCCATGGACCGGTACCGGCCCGGTGGTTGGGGACCCCTGGTTTACAGAGTCAGCACATTGCCTCCAGAAATCTGGGTCCTCATTTTACCCACCTTGGAAGGATGGAAGTCTGAGTCAACCTTGACCCTGGTGGGATTTGAACTGCCAAATGGTAGGCAGCTGGCTGCGGCAGAAGTAGCTTGCAGTACTGCACTCTAACCACTGCGCCACAGAGGCTCCTATTAACAGGAATACCTGTTTATTTAATACAATCTTTTTGTTGAATGAGGATGGGAAAGTTCATAATTGTTTGTAGACTTGTTATGTAAGGGAAGGAGAACCTATCAGGGTTGTTGTTTTTTTAAATTTACAGGTAGTCCTCGACTTACAGCCACAATTGAGCTCAACATTTCTGTTGTTCAGCGAGACATTGGTTAAGTGAGTTTCGCCCCCTTTTTTTAACGACCTTTCACGCCACCGTTCTTAAGTGAATCACTGCAGTTTGATAAGTTCGTATCCTGGTTCTTAAGGGAATCTGACTTCCCCATTGGCTCTGCTTGTCATAAGGCCGCCAAAGGGAATCACATGACCACGGGAACACTGCGACCACGATAAATCGGTTGCCAGGTATTTGAATGTTGATCATGTGACCACGGGGAAGCTGCAAAGGTCCTAAAGTGTGAAAAACGGTCATAAATCAGAGGTATTCAGCAGGTTCTGACCAGTTCTGGAGAACTGGTAGTGGGCATTTTGAGTAGTTTGGAGATCCGGCAAATACCACCTCTGACTGGCCCCACCCCCATGTATTCTCTGACTCCCGAGTCCCAGCTGATCGGCTGGGTCTTTCTTTGTTGCCCTGCACAGGAGAACGGAGCTGGAAAGCAGGTTAGTGGGGCGGGGAGGGAATGGGATTTTGCAGTAACTTTCCCCTGCCAAGCTGACCAAACCACACCCACCAAGCCAAGCCACGCCCACCAAACCATACCCACAGAACCGGAAGTAAAAAAAATTTGAATCCCACCACTGTCATAAGTCACATTTTTTTCTGTGTCATCGTAACTTTGACCCCCACGCTGCAGGTCTAGGACAGGGGTCCCCAAACTTGGCAACTTGTAAGACTTGTGGACTTCAACTCCCAGAATTCCTCAGCCAGCATAGCTAGAATTCTGGGAGTTGAAGTCCACAAGTCTTAAAGTTGCCAAGTTTGGAAACCTCCGGTCTAGGGCTACCTCTATTTATTTTTTTAACAGCCAGCCAGGATGGATTCTTTTTATGTTTTAAGATTTAGATATATTGCACATTTGGGTTTTTTTTCTCCCCTTTCTTTTGTGTACAAAGAATTTTATCTCTCCTTTTTTTTCCATTGTTAATGTTGCATGTTTGTTTTTCTGTTTTGTATTTTACTTTTGTGGATAAATGAAAATAAATACCAAAACACCTGCACTAAAAAAGTTATTTAAGACCAGCCTTCACACTTAAAAACTGTCAGAATCTGAATCGAGCTGGAAGGGACCTTGGAGGTCTTCTAGCCCAACCCCCTGCTCCAGCAGGAGACCCTGTACCATTTCAGACAAGTGGCTGTTGTCCAGTCTCTTCTTAAAAACCTCCAGTGATGCTTTTTTTTTCTTTTCTTTTTTTTGCGAAATATATAATAATACACATTTTGACAGCGGCCAGATTAGCTTTTGCCCAATGTTGGAAGCAGCCTCAGGTTCCATCAGAGGAAACGATCATTCAAAAAATTTCAAGTTGTGCAGAAATGGACAAATTAACTTTGGCACTAAAAAATAAAGACACCTCAATATACTACAATAGCTGGAATTGCTGGTACAAATGGATAGACCAAAGATAGATTTTACATTATAAGGCCAAAGAGGATAGGATAAACCCATAGTAGTGATATACAGATATATGTAAGAATTAGGTGTGTGTATATGGCATAAATTAAGGGTTAAAAAAAAAAGAGATCTTACTGTTGAAGTTGAGAATGTTTTTAATTGCTTTCTATTTTTTCTTTCTATTTTCTTCTCCTTTTCTTTCATTTGTGTATGTGTTGTTGGTTTGTTTTAATTGTAAAATTAATAAAATTTATTTATAAAAAAAAAACCTCCAGTGATGAAGCACCCACAACCTGTGAAAGTTCCCCTGGTTAATTGTCACCACTGTTTGGAAGTTTCTCCTTGATTCTAGGTTGCTTCTCTCCTTGATTAGTTTCCATCCATTGTTTCTTGTCCTCCTTTCTGGTGCTTTGGAAAATAAATTGACCCCCTCTTCTTTGTGGCAGGAGGTCAATTTATTTTCACAGACTCCTGGGAGGGGCGGGGGTGGGCGGGGGGCAGCCAGGAGTGAGATTTGGGGGTTCTCTGAACTGCACAGAATCCTAGTTAGGGGATCTCCCGAACCCCCAGGAGCCCACCCCTGCTTCCGATCGTTGCATTATCCCCATAGGGCACACGACCAGAATTAAGACGCTTGGCCACTGGCTCATATGCATGACATTTGTAGTGTCCTGGGGTAATGTGACCACCTTTTGCGACCTTCTGACAAACAAATAGGGAGGCCAGAGTCAATTAACAATCATGTTACTAATTTAACAATGGCAGTGATTCACTTTTAACAACTGTGGCAAGAGAAGTTGTAAAATGGGACAACGCTCACTTAGCTGCCTTGCTTAACAAAAGAAATCTTGGGCTCAGTTGTGGTGGAAAGTTATGAGGACTACTTGTAGAAGTCCTTTGATACAAGGATTTTTTGCCAAAAATCCAGAGATGGTTTAGAAGTCTGTTGCAAAACAGAATTAAAAACAATAAATATTCGAACGAGATCATTATGATTAATAAGAATAACTGGGTGCCTTCTTGGTCAGTGTATGTTAGCATGCTGCCAGACATTTTAAACCTGGTTTGGGTTCTATAATTCAACCTGGCAGTCAATCTTCATTGGTGCTGGATAGTTGTCTGTGAAAAATACTGGGGGATAAAAAACTATATTCAGAACAGAGATTATTTGGGGCTGGTGATGTATGTGTCTTGTGAAAGAAAAAATATTCCAAAAAATAGCCTAAAATCGGACTTGGAGGGAACAATAGAAATTGAGATACTTCACAATAATGAAAGCACAACAATTATCTCCCCGAAGAAAGAGCACAAACACTGCAAAAATAGCGACACTGCTTGGCTTTTCACCCTTCCAATATACAGAGCGGGACTAATCCTTTCACCCCAAAATCCCACAAACAGAAGGAAAAGGTGCCGACGAGGGTGGGATTCGAACCCACGCGTGCAGAGCACAATGGATTAGCAGTCCATCACCTTCACCACTCGGCCACCTCGTCAAGGGGGCATGGCACCCGCAGCCATCCCTGGGTGGGCTCGAACCACCATCCTTCTGGTTAACAGCCAGACGCTCTAACCCATTGCACCACAGAGACCTGGCACAGGCCTCCCCTCGACTCTCTCTATGGTGTAGCAGCTGCTGTGGGACAGATGGGGCTCCCACCCCATCCCTTGTGGGGGTGCAGGGGGGTGTTACCCTGTAAGTGCTAGATTGACGCAACAGAAACATTCCCCTGCCACAGAGGTGCAGGCTTTGGCTTCAGTCTCCACACCAGGAGAGACCAAAGGGGGAGTTTGTTTTCTAACAGATGGCTGCCTGCTGTTAAAAATATGTCCAAGCTCTATTCATTTTTCCATACTGGCAGTCACACAATCAACCACATCTCATTTTGCATTTAACATCTCTTGGCTTTGAGCATCTACGTTTAATGCCTCTGCTTCTCAACTGTCCTGCTTATTTTACTTGGTAGGCAAATGATTTCAGCAACTGCCCAGACTTTGAGAAGGCATCAATGTTAAGGTTGTACAGGTGAAACTTGAAAAATTAGAATATCATGCAAAAGTTCATTTATTTCAGTAATGCAACTTAAAAGGTGAAACTAATATAGGAGATAGACTCATTACATGCAAAGCAAGATGGCTCAAGCCGTGATTTGTCATAATTGAGATTATTATGGCTTGCAGTTCATGAAAACCCCAAATCCACAATCTCAGAAAATTAGAATATTACATGCCATCAATAAAACAAGGTTTGTACATAGAACAATATCGGACCTCTGAAAAGTATACGCATGCACATATACTCAGTACTTGGTTTGGGCCCCTTTTGCAGCAATTACTGCCTCAATGTGGTGTGGCATGGAAGCTATTAGCCTACGGCACTGCTGAGGTGTTATGGAAGACCAGGATGCTTCAATAGCGGTCTTCAGCTCTTCTGCATTGTTCGGTCTCATGTCTTTCATCTTTCTATTGGCAATGCCCCATAGATTCTCTATAGGGTTCAGGTCAGGTAAGTTTGCTGGCCAATCAAACACAGTAATCCCATGGTCATTGAACCAGGTTTTGGTGCTTTTGGCAGTGTGGGCAGGTGCCAAGTCCTGCTGGAAAATGAAGTCAGCATTCCCCATAAAGCTCGTCTGCAGAAGGAAGCAGGAAGTGCTCCAAAATCTCCTGGTAGATGGCTGCGTTGACCCTGGACTTAATGAAGCACAGTGGACCAACTCTAGCTTCACACTGGACTTCAAGCATCTTGCAGTGTATGCCTCTCCATTCTTCCTCCAGACTCTGGGTCCTTGGTTTCCAAATGAGATGCAAAAGTTGCTCTCATCAGAAAAGAAGACTTTGGACCACTGAGCAACAGACCAGTTCTTTTTTTCTTTAGCCCCGGTAAGACGCTTCTGACATTGTTTGTTGTTCAGGAGCGGCTTGACAAGAGGAATACGACATTTGAAGCCCATGTCCAGGATCCGTCTGTGTGTGGTGGCTCTTGATGCACTGACTCCAGCCTCAGTCCACTCCTTGTGAAAGTCCCCAACACTTTTGAATGGCCTTTTCCTGACAATCCTCTCCAGGCTGCAGTCTTCCCTGCTGCTTGTGCAACTTTTTCTTCCACACTTTTCCCTTCCACATAACTTTCTATTAATGTGCTTTGATACAGCACTTTGGTAACATCCAACTTCTTTTGCAATTATCTTTTGAGGCTTTCCCTCCTTATAGATGGTGTCAATGATAGTTTTCTTTTTTTTTTTTTTTGGTAAATTTTATTTGAGTTTTCACAAAAAAATACAAATAAAACATCTTTTTTGAAAGTAGCGTAATCCCGGGTTACATTTCTTCGTACAGACACAAATTCAATTTCATGCTCATTTTTATATTCTATTCCATATCTTATTACTGTTTTACATTTTCTACATAGCTTCTCCCCTCTTTTAATTTTCTCAATTTTATTTTAATTATCTCATCTCATCTCAATTCAAATCATTATATTTATACTTTTTGTCTGTCCTGTTTCAATTTCATATTATCTTTTCTCATTAAACAAAGTTTCTCCTGTAGTTGCTGATTGGAGTATGACACCTTTATATCTTTTAATTTTATCCATTTTAACTCTTATTTAAGCTTCAATATATACCTTAAAGTTATAACATTCAATATAATACATAACTTACATTCGGATTCTGCTTGGTACATTCTTAAAATACACACTATATTCTTAAAAAAAATAAGATTATAAATATATGTAATTAAAACAACACATTCCATTCCAAATTCTATCATTAATGTTAATATTCATTAAAATCTTAACTTCTTTAACATTACTTTTCAATTAAATATCATACTTCTATGGGAACAGTTATAAGCTTTCCATAATTAATTCCCCCCCCTTCACTTATATTTTATAATATAAGATTGTTAAATTAGTAACTCTGTTGTTAAAATGAATCTATTTTCCCCATTGACTTTGTCAAAAGATTGCAAAAGTTGATCACAGGACTCCAGGACACTAACTGTTTTAAATGTGAGTCAATTGTCCAAGATCTGAATGTAAATAACGTGACCATGGGGATGTTGCAACGGTCATAAGTGTGAAAAACAGTCATAAGTCACTTTTTTCAAAGTGACTTTGAACTGTCACTAAGCAAACTGAGACTACCTGTATATGAAATGTGGAAAGGGGCTTAAGAGGACTCGTGTTCTTATATTACCATTGAAGGATCCACACGGAATAAGCCATATCAGTGGAGTGTGGAAAGAGCTTGAGAATTTGCTGTCATTTACCATAAAAAGGATCCACGCAGGGCAGCAGCCATATCAATGCAGCGAGTGCAGGAAGAGCTTCAATACAAAAAGGTGTCTAAAAATCTCATGCAATGGTCTATATTTGAATAACAGTCCATATTAAAACTAAATCTCCTTCAATATGCATGCATAAATTACCTTCCTACTCCAGACTGGAAAAAGCTGAATTCTAAATCCTGCCTGTGGTTTTTGTAGGTAGGAGGTTGCAAAGAAAAAGTAACAGTGGGGATTAAAGGAAATTTAACTGCCCTGTCAACAACTCTCCTGCCTATTAGTTAATAATTGCAGGTTCCCCAATTGTTTGGAGGAACTGCATCTGAACAACAACAGGTCCCTGCTGGGTCTCAGGATGAGGAAACCCGATCATCATTTCTCCCTTTAGAGCAGAGGTGCGGGGAGGAATATAATCCTCCATCCCTTTCTAGAGTTCAGGTTGTTCTTCCTTTCCTTCATACTGTTACAATCTACATTTCCACCCTTGCTTCTCATTATGAAAGCAAACCACAGCAAATTCTGGGGAAGAAATTTGATGGAGGCTGAATTGGAAGAAGAAGTTCAGAGTCTGCGGCCTGTGTTGTGAGGGTTTCTTCTTTGCTTTTTCGGTTTTATATAAGCGTGGGGGGGGGGAGAATTTAAAGCATGCTGGGATTCCAGTCAAGCATCCGCTAAGGAAAGGGATTTTTGGAAACTGGAAATATAATTGGGACAATCACTCCAGGAACGGTGGTAGATATCTGCCACATTGAAAAATGCTGCAATTTACAAAGGAGTTACTACTTCATGAGGATGAAAATAACGGAATGTAAACTGGGAATGTTTTTTCAGTCCAAAGTGTCTGTATCGGAGATTTCTCACCATAAACCTCTGGAAGAAATGTCAGAGGAAGAGCTCTGAAAAGGAGCTACTATTTAGAAGCGCTACAAATGGACGTGCAAAGGCTTTTCTCCAGCGAAGGTCCCAAATTCTGATTTTCTGTGAGGATCTCAACCAAAACTTAAATGGGTTCTATTTTGTTTTACCTGTAACCTTAAATTAATTAAATACGGTTGGTATGATTTCTTTTCAGTCATATGTTTAATGAACTTTGGGTCGATTGCAAATTACAAACATGAGATGTTTGGAAGGGCTTACGTGAGGGTTTTGGAATCTCATGCTAGCTTGAAACGCCCACTTAACAGGAGACCAAGTGGAGAAGCTGAGAGGAAACTAATTTGCCCGAAGATCTGAATTTACAGCAGGAGACAAGAGTCCCAAGTCTCAGATCCTACCTTGGTACCCTCAAGGGCACCGTTCTCCCTCATTCTGAAGACTCGTATCTGGTGCCAGGGTTCTCTTTGATTTTCATAACTTCGGTTCCATGTGAAGTCATGGCTCTCTTCCTCCCGCTGGGATGGAGACATTGTCTGGCTTTGCTGCGCGCGGATCCCAGAAAGGTAAAAGGTGAAAGAAGGCATGTGCCTACCACAACTTGAACCCAAGTTACAAGATTGGCAACTCTGCATGATGCCCCTACACCAGGGGGTCCCCAACCACTACCCGTCCACGGCCTATAGGCCTTCAGAGAGATGTCAAGAGGGAGCTGTGATCTTCAGCAAGTCAGCTGGAAGGTAGCTGTCAGCGTTCCAAGTCAATCCACTCATAGAAAGCAGAACTCTGAGGCAGTTAGATTTCCCCAAAGAACAATTTATTGGATACGTCATATTGACACAAGTGGTGATAAACCGACTCTGAAAGTTTCCACGGTTTTCACCTAATTAAAAAGTGAAAGTTCCCCTTCCCCTCAGGTCATCGGTCACTGTTAGGGATATACACCCTAGCAGAATGTGCAACGGCAGTCAGTCAGGCAGGCAGATATATGAGATAAACGTTGTTGTAGCTTACACTCAGTAAGACAGATACACTGTGCCAGTTAAATAGTTTTTATTCCAGTAAGATTGTTAGCATAGTCAAACAGTCCATATATCATACACTAAGTTCAGTCCGTCCAGGGATTAATCAGTTGCAAAGTCCAGTGTCGAGAAAGAGGTCAGTAAACTTACAAATTATCAATCCAGTAATATATCTCTTTTTGCAGTAGAGATATGAAGAAAATCAAACCTCTTTTCTTCGTTCAGCAATAGCAGGGAAAACACGCAGTTATCACCATCAATCCATCATTGTCAGCAATCCAGTAAAAGCCAGCAAACAGTGAGCTCTCTTGCTCCCTCTTATGGTGATTTTACAACCGCACCCAAAATACATGTTTTACATTCAAAGTGACACACACAATCATAGTCTATATATATTATTTTACCCAAACTAAGTTAGGTAACCATGTTATTCCTAACAGTCACATTGTCCAATAGAAGTGCTGCCAGGTTGCTTGATTACGCCACTCCTCAGCCACCTGCTAGAATGACCTTGGTTCCCACAAGAATACTTTCTATTTTGACTGCAAAGCCAAGCTATTTAACTCCCCCCGCCCCCCTGCCTTGTGGCAGCCTTGAAGCCTGAAAGACAGGCTCAGCCATGTTGGCTTCGGGGTTGACCATAGTAAGCCTGGCAACCTTGACAAGGTTGTATGCTCTAAAGAAAGTTTTCAGGAAGCCTCTCCACTCCCACCTGGCCCTTCTGCCTGTCTGAAAGCCTGGGTGGTAGAACAGGGGTCTCTTCGCAAGCCCCCAGCAGTTGGGATTTTCCAACCAAGGAGAAAGTGAAAGTCTCAAAGGCAGAGATTCTCCGGCTTTCTTACAAAACTTCCCACTTACAGGACCAGAGGCTGGAGTTGATGAACCTTCCAAGGAGCAACTGGAGGGATGAAGGCCCCCTTGTCCTTCCCTGGTGGTCTAGTGGTCAGGATTCGGCACTTTCTCCGCTGCGGCCTGGGTTCGATTCCCAGCCAGGGAAAGCTTTTGTTTGCAAAAATCCCATCATCCTGTAGGTGGAATTTTCAAGAAGGATCATTTTTCTGACTGAATTTTTCAGAAAAATGCCTTTCCTTTTCTTCCTTTTTCTTTCCCCTCATCCCATCCTGTTGTGACTCGGAGGCTTGAGCCTGCTCTGTTAGAAGACACAGGCTCGAGTAATGAGGAAGAGGAGGATTTGGCCTTGAAGTTTGAGCCTGCTTTGCTGGAAGTTTCGGAGTCGTCTTCCTCCCCAGAATCTTCCTCCCTGATTGTGCCTCAGGTGTCGGCAGATAATCAGGGGAGAGTGCCGGAGTCCTTGGCTGAGGATCAAACCGAGGAATGCTGGTTTGATGCAAGGCAAAGACGCAGGCAGAAGAGGGAAATGCAACGTAAAAGGAAATGTCAAATCAGGGACTAACTTGAGAGACTGACACGCCTCTCAGGAAATAAAAGAGGGCGTATTAGCTCTGAATCCTCGTTTGGGACAATTTGTTTATTCGTAATAGCAGCTTGACAAATGCCTTCTTGTGCATCTTCTTTGTACTTTTTAAGTTCCATTTTCAATTCATCCAGAAGTAGTGCCATTGTATAAATTTTTAAACAACCACCCGTCATTCAAATGCAGTAACCAAGAATCCAAAGATCACCAAGTAATCCAAATATACGCAAGCTGTTTCTTTTTGCTTTTTTTCACTTTCTCTTCCTTTCTACTATTTAGTTGCCAAGTTTCAGTTAAAATGTATCTTTTAGAAGTCTTGTTGAAGTTTTACTGTAGATTCCTTTTAATTCCAGGCAGTCTCCTTCTTTTTTTTTTTCTCCAGATGCTGCCCTTTTATTCTTTTTCTCTCCTTTCCTGCTTATAAAAACTTTTTAGTGTCCAGAAATCTTTATTATTCCTTTGACATTTTGTTTTATTTTCAGCCTAATTGCCTGTTGATGTCAAAGCGGATTTTTTCCCCGATTTCTTATTTAAGTCTCTTAGTTGTCAGTATAGGGAAAGGGAGAGAAGAAAAAAAACCCAAACCTTTCCCTTTTCACTTTCCTTCGCTGCTTCAGAATCTTCTTTGGGAACGATGTTATTTTTTTTTTTTAGTTTAAATTCCAGGGTACCTTAGTTGTTGCTTTTGCAATTTAACCCACCCAGCCAAAACTTTCACTTCTTATCTTCCTCCTGCACATTCTTTTCTGGTCAAGTTCTTCTTTGAGGTGGCCATTTCTGACCACCGCTGCAACCGCCTTCGGGAAAGGGAGTAATGGCCAGCTTAGGAGGAGAGATGCGGCTCTCCTCAACCCTGCTGGCAGTCTCCCCCCTCTTCACCACCTCTACGGGGTGGCTTAGTCCCAAAACCAGCCAGCTCGGGGTGCTCCAGCGGCGAGCCCAGACCGAAACCGCGCACGATCGCGGATTTCTATCGCCGAAGAAGCTCAAACTGGAATCCTCAATGATGGTTTTCTGTATAACTGTCAGGTCAGCAGTCTTTCCCATGATTGTGATTCCTACTGAACCAGACTGAGAGACCATTTAAAGGCTCAGGAACCCTTTGCAGGTGTTATGGCTTAATTAGCTGATTAGAGTGGGACACTTTGAGCCTAGAATATTGAACCTTTTCACAATATTCTAATTTTCTGAGATTATGGATTTGAGGTTTTCATGAGCTGTAAGCCATCATCTCAGTTATGTCAAATCACGGCTTGAACTATCTTGCTTTGCATGTAATGAGTCTATCTCATATATTAATTTCACCTTTTAAGTTGCATTACTGAAATAAATGAACTTTTGCACAATATTCTAATTTTTTGAGTTTCACCTGTGGATGGCCTAATCTTTGCAACAGGCAGCTGTTTCAGGACCCTGGAGAGCTCCCACCGAGGACCGTCAGAGGAAGAAGCCCAGGACACGTGGGGTGATTCCTCCCCACTTTCAGCTTAGTCACTGATTGTGAATAAGTCTGCCTTGTTCTTCCTTCTGCACTCTGGAATATTTTTTAAAAAATGCAGATGATGGCCAAATATTTAGGTGAGAAAAAGGATCGACTAGGGGAGAATTGAAGCCTCCAGATGAAAAGCTGGGTGCTGCATTCAATCCATCACCTTTGCTCTGAATCAAGCAGGCCGTCCCTGGGTGGGCTCGAACCACCATCCTTCTGGTTAACAGCCAGACGCGCTAACCCATTGCGCCACAGAGACTTGGCATAGGCCTCCTGAGCATCCATAGCTGGGGCTGGCTAGACAGCAATCAGATGCCTTGGTCACAAGACACAGTGTGTTCCCCTCTGTCGCCATCAACTGTGAAAAGAGAAATCCTGGATATAAATATTGCTTGAGACAGACTCCCAACAGCTGTGCCAGTGGTGTAGGGGCATCATGCAGGGTTCCCAATCTTGCGACCCGGGTTCGAGTCCCGGCTGGCGCATGTCTCCTTCCACCTTTTGCTCTTCTAGGAAGTACAGGCAGCATCATCAGATGACATTTTTCACCTCAGATTCTGTTTTAGTGGGAGAAAAAGAGAAATGCTCTTGATAGCTGGCACTGACATCACCTTGGATCCTCAGCAGGAAGCAAAATGTAGAAATAACTTCAGGATTTCCTCTCTCTTGTGCCCGGGTACTTCCTCTGCTTTTGGTTTGTGAAGATAACCACAGCTGGAAGTTTCATGTCTCCTGTGGGGAAGGGAACCCATGAGCCATTGAGCCAAGGAGGATGGGTCAGTGAGCTTGTCAAATAGCAAATATCTTAGCCCTGAGGTGGTGCATTTAATCTCTCCTGTCCTGGAAGATCACCCAGTTTAGATGGTGACCAGGACAGATTAGAAATGAGAAATGGCCAGTTTTCCATAGTGCTCCAGAATGTGTGAAGCCATAAAACTCTTATGGCTTCTGTTCTGCCTAGTTGGTGGCTTGGGATGACTAGTCGTCTTTAGCAAATAGTTAGAAGTATCCTCTGCTTATACACATTCCCTCTTGGGTAAGAGAGATAAGAAAATGGGATGCTTCTTCATCTGGAGGGAAAGCTATTTCTTGTACATGCATAGAACTTGAAATGATCCCAATGTTGAGAAAAAGATGTGTTTCTGCCTGGTTTCGAACCAGGGACCTTTTGCGTGTTAGGCAAATGTGATAACCACTACACTACAGAAACCAGACGTGTGAGTAGCTCTCAATTAGCCCACCCATATCTCTTGCTGGCCATTTCAGATTGGTGTTTGCAGTACAAGAGAACTTAAAAAGCTGATATTTTTTTTAGAGATAACAGATAAACAGAGTTGGAAGGGACCTTGTAGTTCATCTAGTCCAACACCCCACCCCACCCTGCCCAAGCGGGAGACCCTACACCATTTGGATGGATGGATGTCCAATCTCTTCCTGAAAGTCTTAAGTGATGAAGCTCCCACAACTTCCAAGGACAACTTCTGTTCCATTGGTTGATTCTTCTCACTGTCAGAAAATTTCTCCTTATTTCCAGGTTGAATCTCTCCTTGTTCAGTTTCCATCCATTGTTTTGCCTACAGGAGCTTTAGAAAATATCTGGACCCCTTCCTCTCTGTGGCAGCCCCTCAAATATCAGGACACTGCTATCATGTCTCCCCTGGTCCTTCTCTTCACTAGACTAGCCAAGCCCAGTTCCTGCAACCGTTCTTCATATGCCTTAGTCTCCAGTCCCCTCCAGAGGTCAGTGACAGAGTGAAAGGTGTGGGAGAAAAATTTAAGGCATTCTCAGGCTGCTGATTGAATCCTGCATTTCAGGAGAAGGTTGGTTTTTTTGGCAAACAATCCCCCATACAAGACATTACATCACAAGCAAAGATAAAAAGTGGAAGGAACCTAACTGAAGAGCTCATGCAAGCAATTCAGTGCTTCCACATAAGAGTAGTGCCACTGATCTTTCAGGGATTTGCCCACCTGGGTGTTGTGTCGCGCCGGCAGCTGACAGAGCTGGCAGCAGAGTCGGACAGTAGTGAGGAGGTTGGGGAGGAACCTGGGCTGGGTCTGGAGGGTGAGGAAGATTCGGAGGAGGGCGCTGCATCAGGGGCAGAGATGAGGCCAAGGCAGGCTGGCAGTCAGCAACTGCCTTCAGACTCAGACAACAGTGAGATGGGGGAGCTAGCAGAAGTCAGGAACAATTGGGAAAAGCAGGGTCAACTCAGGAGTAAAGCCACACCTTGGAGATGATTGGCCCCTCCCATAGGACATAAAAGAGGAGTGAACGGGACGTGAGCTTTTTGCAGGAAGCAATTAGGAAGCAATTAGTTGGTTTCCTCAGAACACAAGCTTTTTGTTTGACTCTGTGTCAAGTTTGGCTTTGCCCTAATTAGTTCTCTGGCCGCATTCCAAGTGTGATAAGGTGGGTGTCTATCAACATTCCCCTGAAAGATTGTGTGTGAAGCTTTGTGAATGAACATAGTTCACAGCTGTGGAAATAAAAAGAGGTTTTGGCAGGATTAAGATTGTGTTCTATGATTTCTAAAGAAGCCTAGGTCAGAACACTGGGTGGATGTGGCTATCAACAAATCTTGGGAGGTTAATGACAGAGGCAAGCAGCTGATTTCAGAAAGGTTATCTAGGGTCTTCCGGTTTGAGCTTCTTCAGCGACTGACCGAAACCTCGTCTCTGCGAGGCTTCAATCCGTGTTTGCTGCTGGAGCGCCCCGAGTCGGCTGGTTTCGGGGCTAAGCCACCCCGTAGAGGTAGTGGAGAGGGGGGGAGACTGCCTGCAGGGTTGAGGAGAGCTGCATCTCTCCTCCCCAGCTGGCCATTACTCCCTTTCCCGAAGGCAGTTGCAGCGGTGGTCAGAAATGGCCACCACAAAGAAGAACTTGACCAGAAAAGAATGTGCAGGAGGAAGATAAGAGGAGAAAGTTTTGGTTGACCAGGTCAAACAGCAAAAGCAACAAATAAGGTACCCTGGAATTAACAATAACATTGTTCCCTGAGTCTTCTGGTTTGAAGGGCTTTGGCGACAGACAGAAATCTGCGATCGTGCGCGGTTTCTGTCTGGGCTCGCCGGTGGAGCGCCCCGAGCCGGCTGGTTTCGGGCTAAGCCACCCCGTAGAGGTGGCGAAGAGGGGGGAGACCACCAGCAGGGTCGAGGAGAGCCGCATCTCTCCTCCTCAGCTGGCCATTACTCCCTTTCCCGAAGGCGGTTGCAGCAGTGGTCAGAAATGGCCACCACATAGAAGAACTCGACCGGAAAAGAATATGCAGGAGGAAGATAAGAAGTTAAAGTTTTGGCTGACCAGATTAAATTGTAAAAGCAACAACCAAGGTACCCTGGAATTTAAACTTACAAAAAATAACATCGCTTCCGAAAAAGAGTCGGAAGCAGCGAAGGAAAAGGAAAAGGGAAAGGTTTGGCTTTTTTCTTCTTCTCTCTCCTTCCCTATACTGACAACTAAGATACTTAAATAAGAAATTGGAAAAATCCGCTTTGACATCAATAGGCAATTAAGCTGAAAATAAAACAAAATGCCAAAGGGATAATAAAGATTTCTGGACATTAAAAACTTTCTTTTTCATAAGCAGGAAGGGAGAGAAAAAGAATAAGGGCAGGATCTGGAAGAGGGAGGAGACTGCCTGGAATTAAAAAGAATCTAAAGTAAAACTTCAACAAGACTTCTAAAAGATACATTTTAACTGAAACTTTGCAACTAAATAGTAACCCCAGGAAGAGAAAGTGAAAAAAAAGAGCAAAAAAGAAACAGCTTGCGTGTATTTGGATTATTTGGTGATCTTTGGATTTTTGGTTATTATATTTGAATGACTAAAATCAACTGGGTGGTTGTTTAAAAATTTATACAATGGCACCACTTCTGGATGCATTGAAAATGGAACTTAAAAAGTACAAAGAAGATGCACAAGAAGGGAAGGGTTCTTTTGGCTTCTTCTTTCAATTCTTAGAAATGGAGATTTGGAACTATGAGAAACAACAAGAAAAGACTGCAAAACAAGAAGACTGGGACAAAGAAGAAGCCATCTTTAATGAACAAGTAATTCTATGTGGGGAAGAAAAAGGAAAGGGGGGAAAGAGAATGGAGAATTTAAGACTTAAAAAAACAACCAAAGAAAAGAAAAATAATTTGAAAAATAAGTAAAATACTGGAAAGCAACAGAAAAGGGGAATACAGAAGAGAGAAATAGAGGTAGAGAGACAAGGAGGTAAAAAGGGGAGAGAGAAGAAGAGAGAGAAGAAGGAAAGGAAAAGAAGTTACAAAGGACCGGAGCAAGATATAGAGAAACAGGACCTATTTAGAGATAATGGGTGAAAATCTAACTGAAAAAGGGATTCTGTAAAGGTACATAAGATTGTATTGTTATATTAGTAATAGAAATAACTTTAGAAAATTGGAAACAACGTATGATTAAAATGAGGGATAAAATAGTTAGTGTAATTTAGTGAAATGTTTGTGAATAAAATAAGTGAAATAAAATAAATGAGAAAATTGAATTAGGAAGGAACGGGAACATTTTAATTAGTTAATATTTTATAAAATATAAGTGAAAAGGGGGGGAATTAACTATGGAAAGCTTATAATTGTTCCCATAGAAGTATGATATTTAATTGAAAAGTAATGTTAAAGATGTTAAGACTTTAATGAATATTAATATTAAGAATAGAATTGAATTGGAATGGAATGTTGTTTTAATTATATACATTTATATTTTTTTTTCTTTTTTAAAGAATACAGTGTGTATTTTAAGAATGTACCAAGCAGAATCCGAATGGAAGTTATGCATTATATTGAATGTTACAACTTTAGGGAAAAGATATAAAGGTGTCATACTCCAATCAGTAACTACAGGAGAAATTTTGTTTAATGAGAAAAGATAATAGATAATTGAAACAGGACAGACAAAAAATATAAATACAATGATTTGAATTGAGATGAGATAATTAAAATAAAATTGAGAAAATTAAAAGAGGGGAGAAGCTATGCAGAAAATGTAAAATAGTAATAAGATATGGAATAGAATATAAAAATGAGCATGAACCTGAATTTGTGTCTGTACGAAGAAATGTAACCCAGGATTATGCTGCTTTCAAAAAAGATGTTTTATTTGTATTTTTTTTCTCTTTGTGAAAACTCAAATAAAATTTACAAAAAAAGAAAAACATTGTTCCCTAAGAAGATTTTTAAGTTGCGAAGGAGAGAGAAAAGGGAAAAGATTTGGTTTTTTTTTCTCCTTTTCCTATACTGACAGCTAAGAGACTTAAGTAAGAAATTGGAAAAAAAATCCACTTTGACATCAATAGGCATTTAATGCTGAAAATAAAAAGTCAAAGGGATAATAAAGATTTCTGGATAATTAAAAGCTTTTGAAAACAGGAAAGGAGAGAAAAAGAATAAAAGGGCAGGATCTGGAAGGGAGGAGACTGCCTGGAATTAAAAAAGAACTTACAGCAAAATCTCAACAAGACCTCCAAAAGATACATCTTAACTGAAATATCGCAACAAAAACCCCAGGAAGAGAAAGTCAAAAAAGAAATAAGAAGATATAACTCGGGACTATCTGGATTACTTGATGATTTCTGGATTCTTGGTTATTGTTTTGAATGACTAAAATCAATTGGGTGGTTGTTTAAAACTGTTTAAAATAGCTCCACTTTTAGAAGAACTGAAAATGGAACTTAAAAAGTACAAAGTAGATGCACAAGAAGGGAGAGGTTCTTTTGGCTTCGTATTTCAGTTTTTAGAAATGGAGATTTGGAATTATGAGAAACAACAAGAAATGCCTGCAGAACAAGAAGATTGCGACAAAGAAGCCATCTTTAATGAACAAGTAATCTTAGATGGGGGGGGGAAAGGAAAGGGGGAAAGAGAATGGAAAGTTTAAGATTGGGAAAAACAACTCCAAAAAAAAAAATAGAGTGAAAAATAAGTATAAAATCAGAAAGCAACAGAAGAGGGAAATGCAGAAGAGAGAATTAGAAGTAGAGAGACAAGGGGGTAAAAAGGGGAGGGAGAAGATGAGAGGGAAGAAAGAAAGGAAAAGAAGTCATAAAGGACAGAAACAAAATATAGAGAAACAGGGCCTATTTAGAGATAATGGGTGAAAATTTAATGGAAAAGGGGATTCTGCAAAGGTACATAAGATAGTATGGTTATATTAGAAACAGAAATAATTTTAGAAAATATGAAACAATGTATGATTAAAATGTCTGATAAAATAGCTATCGTAATTCAGTGGAATGCTTGTCAATAAATAAATGTAATAAAAGGTATATTTAATGATTTATAAAACATATGTGAAGAGAAATAAGGGAAAAATTAATTATGGAGATTATATGTGTTTTTAGGGAAGTATGATATTTAATTGAAAAGAAGTGTTAAAGATGTTAAGATTTTAATGATTATTGATGATAGAAATGAACTGGAATGGAATGAGGGTTTATAATTACATATATTTACAATCTTTTTTTTAAAAGAATATAGTGTGTATTTTAAGAATGTACCAAGCAGAATCCGAACGGAAGTTATGTATTATATTGAATGTTATAACTTTAAGGTATATATTGAAGCTTAAATAAGAGTTAAATGGATAAAATTAAAAGATGTAAAGGTGTCATACTCCAATTAGTACTACAGGAGAAAATTTGTTTAATGAGAAAAGATAATATGAAATTGAAACAGAACAGACAAAAGTATAAATATAATGATTTGAATTGAGATGAGATAATCAAAATAAAACTGAGAAAATTAAAAGAGGGGAAAAACTATATAAAAAATGTAAAATAGTATAAGATATAGAATAGAATACAAAAAAGGAGCATGAAATTGAGTTTTGTGTCTGTATAAAGAAGTTCAAGCCGGGACCATGCTATTTTCAAAAAAGATGTTTTACTTGTATTTTGTATGTGTGAAAAACCCAAATAAAACTTTATTAAAAAAGAAAAAAGAAAGGTTATCTAGGAATTTTTTTCTGGTGAAATTGCCAAATCTTCACCTCCCATAAAGAGCTTCCGTGAGATCCTGGAGCTACCTACCTGTCTCTTCTGCAGAAACCTTTTGTCCTAAAAGGAACAAGATTCCCGCAGTTACACAATGCATCACTCAACTTTCTTAACTTGCAACCTATGTACAAACTGAGGCTGCTATTGATCTGCTCTTGTATACTCATCAGGAACCAAAATGTAGAAATAATTTCCCTTCTCTCAGGCCTGGGGCCTTGTCTGCTTTTTCTTCTGGGAGGTAAAGCCTAATGAAGCAGATGCCTTAATATTTAAGTCTAGCAGAAAAAAATATTGAGAGATTGGGAACTGCAATCGCAAGATGAAGAACCAAATGGATCAACTATGCATTGCTGTCATACATTGTTCAGTTTATCAAGCAAGCCGTCCCTGGGTGGGCTCGAACCACCATCCTTCTGGTTAACAGCCAGACGCGCTAACCCATTGCGCCACAGAGACCTGGCACAGCCCTCCCTCTCGGCTCCTCCCACCTGAGCATCCATAGCTGGGTTGGCTAGACAGCAATTGAATACCTTTGTTCCAAGACCTGGATGGGAAAAGAGAAACCCTGGATATAAGTATTGCTTCTCTTCAGACAGACTCTCAACAGCTGTGCCAGTGGTGTAGGGGCATCATGCAGGGTTTCCAACCTTGTGACCCGGGTTCGAGTCCCGGCTGGCGCATGTCTCCTTCCACCTTTTGGTCTGATGTACAGGCAGCATCACCAGATGAAGTTTTGATTCCAGATTCTGTTTTAGTGGGAGAAGAAATGCTCTTGATGGATGGCATTGACATAACGAAAAGAAAACGGGATGTCACTTCGTGTATATGCCTGGGATTTGAAATGATCCCGTGTTGAGAAAAAGATGTTTTGCTGCCTGGTTTCAGGCCAGGGACCTTTTGTGTGTTAGGCAAACGTGATAACCACTACACCACAGAAACCATATCTTAATAAGCATGCCCATTTCTTTGGTGGACCAATCCCAACTGATGTTTGCAGTACAAGAGGGCTTAAAGAGCTGATGTTCCTTAGAGATTCGTGCCCTCCAAAAGTCAACGATAAAGTGAAGGATGAAGGAGTAAAATGTATTGTCATTGTCTGGTTACTGGTTAAATCCTGCATTTCAGGAGAGTTTTTCCTTTCCACAAGATTCCCCCAAACAAGCTATTACAGGCGTAATACGTGGAAAGAAACTGATTGAAGAGGTCATGTGTGCAGTTTGGTGGAATGGAGGCACTGTTCTTCCAGGGATTTGCCCAGCTGGGTGGATTTGACTTTTGGGAGGTTCAAGGCAAGCAGCTGATTTCATAAAGTCTATCTGAGATTTTTTCCCCCTGCATTCTGTCTTGGTGAAATTGCCAAATCCTCATCTCCTTTAAAGGACTTCTGTGGGATCCTGCAGCTGCCCGTTTCTTCTGCAGAAACATTTTGCCCTAAAAAGCATAATATTCCCACAGTAGCACAATGCTGTGAAGCTGTCACTCAGCTTTCTTAACTTGCAACCAGTATACAATCTGAGGCTGGCATTGACCTGACCTTGTATTCTCAGCAGGAACTAAATGCAGAAATAACTTCTAGATTTCCCCTCCTTTAAGCCTGGGGCCTTCTCCTGCTTTACAATTTATTTATTTATTTATTTATTTATTTATTTATTTATTTATTTATTTATTTATTTATTTGATTTGCCAATTGTTTACAAGATAATAAGTATAAGTGTATACATAGTTGTGAATACATGAAATGGGTACATATAAGAAAAATAAGAGAAGAATAAGAGAAACAATAGGACAGGGACGGTAGGCACGTTGGTGCGCTTATGCACGCCCCCTACAGACCTCTTAGGAAAGGGGTGAGGTCAATAGTAGACAGTCTAAGGTTAAAGTTTTTGGGGTTTGGGGAAGAGACTACAGAGTCGGGTAGAGTATTCCAGACATTGACCACTCTATTGCTGAAGTCGTATTTCCTGCAATCAAGTTTGGTGCAGTTAACTTTGAGTTTGTATCTATTGTGTGCTCTTGTGTTGTTATGGTTGAAGCTGAAGTATTCATTGACAGGTAGGACATTGCAATGTATGATTTTATATACCATGCTTAAGTCAGACCGAAGACGGCGTAATTCAAGGTTTTCTAGTTCTAGAATTTCAAGTCAATTCAAAAGAATTTACATTTCTTTTGGTGGGTTTTTTTTGTATATATTTTATTTGTGGTTTTTCCTTTAACAACCAACATTTTTTTGTGGACAGTGCACCACTTTTTAATTCTGGGCAGTAAAAAATATTCCAGCAGATGGCTAAATAATTAAATCTATCAGAAAAAAATACTGACAGCATGGCAAGATGAAGAACCAAATGGATAAACAATGGATTGCTGCCATATATTGCTCAATTTATCAAGCAAGCCGTCCCTGGGTGGGCTCGAACCACCATCCTTCTGGTTAACAGCCAGACGCGCTAACCCATTGCGCCACAGAGACTTGGCACAGGCCTCCCTCTTGGCTCCCCACACCTGAGCATCCATAGCTGGGCTGGCTAGACAGCAATCGAATACCTTGGTCTCAAGACACAGTGTGTTCCTCGCTCTCGCCATCAGATGGGAAAAGAGAAAAACCTGGATGTAAATATTGCTTGAGACAGACTCCCAATAGCTGTGCCAGTGGTGTAGGGGCATCATGCAGGGTTCCCAATCTTGTGACCCGGGTTCGAGTCCCGGCTGGCGCACGTCTCCTTCCACCTTTTGCTCTTCTAGGATGTACAGGCAGCATCACCGGATGGTGTTTTGCACCTCCGATTCTGTTTTAGTGGGAGAAGAAGAGAAATGCTCTTGATGGATGGCCCTGACATCACCTTGCATTCTCTCTGTTTTTGGTTTAACTCTTATGAGGATAACTGTGGCCTAAGCCCCAGAATCACTTGTCAGCTGGAAGAAGTGCCCACAGGAATGAGAATCGAATCCCTGCATACAGACTACATGGCACGAGTTGTCTTTCAATTTCCCCACTCAGCTATCTTGCTAAGTAAGCGAAAGGTACCTGCAGGTGTTCTTGGGTGAACTCGAACCAGCCCATCCTTCTGTTCAACAGCCGGACCCTTTGACCCCTTGTGCTCCAGAAATGTTGGATACAGCTCCACCTCAGCCTATATGAAGAGCTGACACCCACCTGTCCCCCCCTAGTGGCTCATAGACAGCTTTGGACCATCTAAGTCACTTGTGATTCCTGCACTCAGCATCCGTCTTCTTTGAAGGTCCAAGCCAGGCTGGTTGGATGGAAACAGGGGTGGGATTCTACCGGTTCTGTCTGGCTCTGTAGAACCAGTAGCTGTTTTGGCCCACCTGCCTGCCCGGGCTCTTACCTGACCTTTATTTGCTGATTTTTCAAACTCAGCTGCCATGCGAGGCACAGCTGCGGTTGAAACAGCAGGAACAAAGTGCTTTTTCAAATGCTGCTTCCCTGCACACAGCGCTGCTCAGCTGTCCAGGCAGCAAGCTGACAAAGATTTACATGCGCGCACAGTGTGCAGGGGAGCAAATCATAAATCACTGAACCGGTAGTTAAACCAGTTGGATCCTACCCCTGGATGAAGACTCTATCAAGCCTTCTTGGAGGACCAAACGGTGGGGTGTGGGATGGTGGAACAGAGAAAAGAAGGAAATTTAGAGCAATTTTCTGGCCAATATTTTGCCATGAAAATGAACTTTCCTGAAAATTTCACCTGTAGGATGATGAATGATTTGGAAGTAAAAGCTTCCCATGAACCTGGGACACAGCAGTGAAAGTGCTAAACCTGACCACTAGACAACCAGGGAAGGACAAGGGGCCTTCATCCCTCCAGCTTCTCCTTGGAAGGTGCATCAACCCCAGCCTCAGGTCCTGCAAGTGGGAAGGTTTGTAAAACAGCCAGAGAATCTCTTCCTTTGAGACTGTGGGAAGTATACCCCAAAAGGACAGTGCCAGAAACCTCACACACCAGAAACCTCAGAAAATAGTGCCAAGAAAACTCAAGCCAGCCTTTCCCCTTTTAAGAAAACCAAGAATCACTAGCTGAAAGAAACAACTCAGAGCAGCCTGCTGTTACAAAAGTAACAAAAGCTGACCACAGAAATACATAATTAGAGCTGTTAAAATAAGGGGAATCAGGCTAAAAATAAATTATCCGAGGTAAACTGAAACTCCGGCATGTTTTCTCCTAATAAATCTTCTCTAAGCTTTGAAAATCTGGCTAGAGACTCATGATTTAAATGGGGGTAACTACCGGAGCCATGGCAAACTAGAAACTCACGCCTACAGAAAAGCCACCCATACTAATCAGGGGCTCCACTACCAAAGCAACAACCCAACCTCCTACAAGAGAGGCTGATAAGGACTTTATTTAAATGAGCCCAAACACACTCCAGCAACCCAGAAAAGCAGAAAAAAAGAAATAGAGCATCCATATAATATATTTTTAAAAATATGGATATCCATGCAAATTATCAAAATGTCCCTGACCATTCAACCCAGGATTTGGGTTTGGTTAGCGTAGAGAAAAAAGGGACTAGGGGAGACATCATAGCAGTATTCCAGTATTTGAGACACTGCCACAAAGAAGAGGGGGTCAATTTATTTTCCAAAGCACCAGAGGACAGGATAAAAAACAATGGATGGAAACTAATTCAGGAGTGAAGGAACCTGGAATTAAGGAGAAACTTCCTAACAATGAGGACAATTAATCAGAAGAACAGCTTGCAGTCAGAAATTGTGGGTGCTTCATCACTTGAGGTTTTTAAGAGACTGGACAGTCACTTGTCTGAAATGGCAGGGTCTCATTCTTGAGCAGGGGGTTGGACTAGAAGACCTCCAAGGTCCAGCTCTGTTCTGATTCTGATTCTAATTCAAGGAGCCCCAGGAAAGCCAGCCGTGGATAGTATAAGGACAGGCACAAAGAAAGAGCTTGCTATGGGAAAAGGGCAAGTGTTTCAGGACCACGGAGAGCGCCCAGCACAGGTTCAGCCGGAAGTGGGCAACTATGGCAACATTACAAATTTTGGACTTCTGGGAGTCGAAGTCCACAGGTCATAAAGTTGCCGTCGTTGCTCAACCCTGCTGTAGGGTGTCTTCATCCCACTTTTGCATGTTGGAAGATAAAGCTGATACAACAGATAAACAAATATTTATGCCTCAGTAACAAAAAAGCATTGGCAGGATGGGAATTGAAGCTCTCACATGGAAAGCCTGATGCATTAAAAACCCACCCCTTCATATCTGAACCATCAAGCAGGCCGTCCCTGGGTGGGCTCGAACCACCATCCTTCTGGTTAACAGCCAGACGCGCTAACCCATTGCGCCACAGAGACCTGGCACAGGCCTCCCCCTCGGCTCCTTCTACCTGAGCATCTGTAGCTGAGGCTGGATAGTCAATAAGCAATAAGATATGCTGGTCAGAAGACACAATGCCTTATACCACTGTAGTATAAGAATAATCCCTTCTAGCTTTCATCCCAGATTTTATTTTCAGTAGGAGAAAAAAGCCACACTACCAAAGCCAAAAAGAAGCCCTGGCACCAGGTATGCATCTCCTGACTGAGAGAGGCTGATGCCAAGTCTCTGTGGTGCAAGGGGTTAGCACATCTGGCTGTTAACTAGAATTATGGTGGTTCGAGCCTACCCAGGGATGGCCTGCTTGGTGGCATGATTCAGACGTGAAGGTCTGTGGGCTTTGATTCCCACACTGTCAATGCTTTTTTTTTCTCACTAGGATTTAAATATTTATCTTATTTTTTTACCTTCCAGAATGCAAAAGGGGGAGGAAACATAAAGAATAACATCTCCTTAACCCCTCTGATGCTGTAGATATCAGACTGGAATGGCCAGCAAAAGATATGGGCATGCTGGATGAGAACAGTCTGTTTCTGTGGTGTAGTGGTTATCACAGTTGCCTCACACACAAAAGGACCCTGATTCAAAACCAGGCAGAAACACAATGTTTTCTCAGCATCAGAGCCACTCCTCACTCAAAGAAAGGGCAGGAAAAGGCTGCACTGAGACAAGCAAAGAACCTCATTCCCTTTTCTATTTTAATGGAGAGGGAATGAATGAGGAAAGGCTTATGTCAAGCCACCAGTCAAGAAGGGCTGGCTATCCCAGGTGAGCAGACAGTGAAAAATTAAAGCCTGTCTGAGTTTTCAACTCCCAGAATTCTGAGCATGAGGGAAAAGGGAAGGTTTCCCACCCATAATGGCCTTCAGCTGTGCTGTCAGCCAAAAGTTGCGAGATCTCATTCAGAATTCTGCAGAAGATGCCCATTTTGTTCATTGGATCTCTCTTCTTGAATTGGTTGGAAGAAAACTGTCAAATTATTCTTGAGATTATCTGTTAATAGGGAAACTTGTTTCCTTGTTCAAGGTGTTGTATATTTCTCCAAGGAAGAGTGGCCTCAGTTGGAACTTGACCAACAACACTCCACCGAGAAGTGCTGGGGAATTCTAGGAATCTGGCTTCTCTGGGTAAGAACCCCTGTCTATGGTAGAAACGTAGAGAAGAAGGTGGGAATTTAGATTTTATTTCTGATAAAAAGGATCACTCATTTATAACCTGCCTTCATTAATATTTGGAAATAACTCAAGGCGGCAGACATACCCAATATCCCTTCCTCCTGCTATTTTCCCCTACAACTACAACCCTGTGACATGGGTTGGGCTGAAAGAGATAGGTTAAAAGTCACCTACAGTGGTGGGATTCATTTTTGTTTTTACTACCAGTTCTGTGGGCGTGGCTTGGTGGGCGTAGTGTGTCTTGGTGGGCGTGGCAGGGGAAGGATAATGTAAAATCTCCATTCCTTCCCCACTCCAGGGGAAGGATACTGTAAAATCCCGCAATGGAGTTCAACAGTAGCCAAGGCTTTGCCTAGGTTACAAGTCAGAAAACCTAGGATCATAATTTACCCCTTTAGTTGAGCTACAGGAAACTGTCCTTTCAGTGCAAAAGTTTTAGAGAAGATAAAGGCAGCTCCCAAGTTCTCTCACAAAAACCCTTTAGAGGAACTTTGATAATCTCATCAAGAGGAGACAAGAAATGGCTGGTTTAAAAATCGTATTGCCGATTTGCGTCCATATGATTACACTCAAGTTCTAAAATGATCTTGACAGACTTAAACACTGGTCTCGATTCAATAAAATGCAGTTCAGTGGTGAGAAAAGTAAGGTTTTACACTTAGGAAGAAAAACCAAACGCACAGGTATAGAATAGATGGTACCTGGTTCAACAACTGCAAACTGTCATTTGCAAATTTGATGAGTTTATTTTTTTTTTCTTTGTCCATCCCCTCTTTGAAGCGTGTTCACTCTTATCTGGTATCAATTTGCAGTTCATTAGTTCAGATTCTTGTGTGTAGGTAACATGAAATGAACATGTGGTACTTTCCAATTCCTGACTTCTTGCATCTGACAGTTCATGGTGGTTTGAAGCTATTTATTGAAATATTGCCCATTGTTGGTTCTGGTTGAGATTGTAGAAAGGGCACCAATTTTTGTTCTGTGGCCATTTCCGTCAATTTTGTTAATTTTTTTTTCATTAGGGAAAACAAAAGGAGGTAGAAGGAGGAGAAGGTTAGAGATAGAAGGAGCCTTGATAAGTTTTTTTTAAAAGGCCAAAAAGAGCCATGCTGTTGGTAAGAGAGAGGAGTTAATTCCATTTTTAAAAAACTGCTTCTTAATTTTCCTTCCGTTCACATTCATTGTTAATTGTGGCAAAATCTCTTTCTTTTCTTGCACGGCCAGTTTCAAATGCAGACTACTCTTCAAAACAGTGAAGCCATCATTTCTTTTGGCAAGAAAAAAAAAGACCTGTCAACTGTCCAGTTAGCGAATCCAGAAAAAGAAACTCCTGGGACATTATTTTATCAAGAGTATAAAACTTTATTGAATAAACCACATTGGCGCAGAAGAAACAAAACCAGCTCTGGGTTTCCCCCCCGCAAAAGTAGGCATAGTTAATTTCTCCTTTTCTTTACAGGCCACCCACAGTTCATAATGTCCATCAATCATTCCTGTTCATTTTTGTTATGGGAAACATTCCAGCAATGTCCCACGGTGCTGATGGATGCTTGAATACCATTCTCCCACCCTTGCATTCCATCCACCCCTCCCTGTTATTGTCAAGCTGTGTGTGTAGGTAAAAGTGCAAGTCGGTCTTGACACGACCTTCTTTTACTTCATGGGTGTCAAACTTGCCATGTCACATTGCCGTTGTGTGACGTTTCGGGATGTTTTTCCTTTTGGTGGAGCTGGGGTGGGCGTGGCCTACATGTGACGCATCTGGCCTGTGGGCCAACATTTTGACACCTCTGTTTTACTTTGAAGGTCTTAAGCTTATGATTTATATTTCCTGCCGCAATTTTCCTATTCAGCACCTAAATAAACCTATTGTTGTTGTCCTTTTTGGAGGGGGCCTTATAGTATTTGAACTTGGTATTTACTTTTAGTATTTGCCTCCTTTTCTGTTTTAACAAACTGCATCATTGTTTGGTTTGGTGGCAGCAATGCCTCAGATAGAAAATCCATAGGGAGAGTGGTAAGGACAGCTGAGAAGATTATAGGAAAATCACTTCCTGTTATTCAGGATACTGCTTATAAGTGCTATGTGCTTAGAGCTCAAAGCATTGTTAGAGACCCCACACACCCATATCACGGTCTGTTTCTGTTGCTCCCCTCTGGGAGGAGGTTTAAAAGTATTTCTAGCAGAACTACCAGATTCTGAAACAGCTGTGTTCCCTATGCCATCCATCTGGTAAACTCACAAGATTCGTTTTTCTCACCATGTACATGAATATATCTGAACCAGACTGTGTTGTTTCTCTGAGTCCCATAATATATGTGGGTATATGCATAGTTTTGTATTTATTTATTTTGTCATGTTTATGTACTGTATATTGGAGGTGGTGATCCTTTGAGAGCTGTATGCAATGAAATTTCATGTTAATATATGCCGATTAGTGTACATTCAAAGTGACAATAAAGTTATCATTCTCTTCTCTCTTCGTTTTGTAACGCCACTTGTTCTCCAGTCACAGATGAGACGCGTTCTCCCATTCTCCATCATAGCGCTTTGTTCTGAGGTAAAAAAAATTCTAAAATCTCCATGGCTTTCAGCTTTTTCTCCATTTTGGGACTTGTTTTACTTCAATGCCTCTTTTTCATCAGGATCTTTTCTTCTCACGATTGCTCTCCTTATTACAGGCTGCCTCTTGGTGCTCCCAACCCTCCTTAGCCACCCAGAGGCATGGATTTGAGAAGGGCGGCTGTCAAACTTGGACAATCAATATAAACCTTAATTTTCCTAATCTTGTGCTTTCCCAGCCCCCCCCCCCCCCCCAAAATCCTCCCCTCATTTCGCGACTTTGCCATCAGTCACAAAGACAAAAGCTGGGTTTCATCAAGAGAGGCTCCTGATTTCTTGTCTTTTGACAGCCCTGCCGTTTCTGACAGGATTTTTGTTTTGTTTTGTTTGGGTTTTTTTTGGCTCATTTTCGACTCCCAGACCCATCATCCCCAGGCCCATAGGGACCATATAATCGTTTCTCCCCTCGCGGAAAACTGCGGCAATTGCGTGCAGAATCCAGCAGGGGGCTCTGTCCGCAGCCGTCGGAAAAATCGAACCGCCTCCACCCGCCTTCCCACCACGCTTCAAGGAGGGAACTGAGCATGCGCCTGGCTGTTTCTGTTGTTCAAGAGATACGCGTGACGTTCGCGAGGCATTTTTTTTTTTCCGGGAAAAGGTTGGAAGAGCGTCAGCCTTTCCTTGTAGTTTCCGATTCTGCTCTCGCCTCGTTGCGAGCCTTTAGGCGGAGCTTTTATCCCCCTGAGCCTGTCAAGGAAGATTTTAGCGGATGGCGATCCACTCGTTTCAGTGAGCTTGGTGGGTCTTTTATCTCGCGGCGGAGGGTTTCTAGGAGACACGTAAATGCTCGAGGTCGTGAGAAAGAAGGAAACCCGGGGGAGGGTTCCCATGGTCCCCTGGGCGTGCACGGGCCACATAGGGTAGAAAGCAAAAATTGTGACCCCGGAGAGGGCGGGGAACCAGCTCAGGCTATCTAGAAACGTGGGAGACGTTTAGCCTCCGTTCCGTTGGGGAAGACCGGCGTGGGTAGCTGCGGGGGGTGGGGGGAGGAAAGGTCGACTTTGCAGATTTGTTGCTTCAAGTCAGTCTTGACGCCTGGACAATTTCCTACCAATGTCTTGGCCCCGTTTTCAGAAGGGACCATTTCCCCTGCCTCCTCCTCCCCCCCCCACTTCCTAGGCCGGAGGAAGCGAGAGGTCTGAGTCCTTCTTGCTGGCTCTCTGCATGCAAGGCTGCAACTGCGTGTGCAAGGAGTTGCGTGCAAGGGGTGCAAGGAGTTGCGTGCAAGGGGTGCAAAGACTCAGGTTCCTGCTTTCCCAGCTGGAGGACGGAGGTGCGCCTGGGGCTGAGGTCCATCATTCACACACTACACTGTTTGTTCGATTAGGCCAGTGTTTGTTTGTTTTTAAATCTTGGCCAGTGTAAGTTCCTGGAGTTTAAATCAGGACGTTTTCAATTGGACAATTTTGAAAAAAAAAGACAGGATTAGGCTAAAAGTGGGAAAAGATTTCTAAGGATGTGCCTGAATTTCAAAACATCATGTTAAAGCATAGATCCGTGATGGCAAACCTATGGCATGCGTGCCACAGGTGACACGCAGAACCATTTGTGCCGGCACCCGAGCTGCAGGCAAACTTACCTCACTGCACATGTGCGCGGCTCACAACTGATTTTTGGCAGGCTTGAGGTCCTTTTTGGGCTCCCAAAGGCTTGAGGAAGGCTTCTGCAGGCTTTGCAGGCCGAAAACTAGCCCCGTTTCGTCACTTACTGGAAATGATGAAATGGGGCTAGTTTTCTGCCTGCAAAGCCTGCAGAAGCCTTCCTCAAGCCTTTGGGAGGCTGAAAAAAGCCTCATACCTGCCGAAAATCAGCTGTGAGGCGCAGTGCAGGGCGGCAGTGGGTGGGTGGGTTGAGTGCGCATGTGTAGGGGGCATGGGGGGGGCGCATTGCTTTCTGGGTGCTGGAGCGCGAGCGTGTGAGTGCACACACAGCTTTTGGCACAGGAGCCCAAAAAGGTTAGCCACCACTGGCATAGATGGTTTATTCATTCGGATATTAGTTCTATGTGTGCTGGATGGTGGTTTGTTAATTCTGGCTTCTGAAGTTCACCCAGGGTTTATGGCCAGGAGGTTAATGGGGTTCTGTTAGTTAAAGCTTTATGTACTAGACTAAACATTCATTGGTTTCGTTATTAAATTGATTTAGATAGTTTCTCATCTCAATGGCTCTAGACATTTTGATTTGGATTGTGCTGAGATAGTTGTTAAATTTATAAGCAGCCATTGAAATTAGGTGAATAAATAATTAGGGGACAGAAATCCAAAACATATTTTAACATATTCATCCAGTAGGCGATAGTAGCTGATACAAAAGGGCTCACTGGAATTTTCTTCAAACATAGAAAAGTCAGTCTTCCTAATAAGATTCCTGCCTTCTTCCCAGACATTGAGACTTCCATAAGAATTTCTTATTTTGAGAGGGTTGTTTTTTTTTGAGGAGGTGGAGGCTGTTCGGTAGTTACTTTACGAACCCTATTAAGCACCCCATGTTTTCCATTTCAGATTTGTTAGTTGGAAATCTTTCCTGGTTCCTTTGGTGGCTTAAGTATCTTGTGAAGGAATAGAGCTGAAGGCCTTGGGAGTTTTGTCCAGACTTCTTGTGCAAGCGAAGTCGTGTAGAGATCCATCAGTTCATTTTGGAGTTGGATTATTGGCCGGGGAGAAGATGGAAGGACAACACCCAACATATGCAGGAGTTGGAAAATGCCCTACAGTTGCTCAGCCTCGGAGCTGTGGGAAGAATGGGGCAAATCCTGGGCAGAAGACCCAAAACAATGAAGCCAGCAGTTCAGAGGTCCAATGTTGTGACTTCAGCAAAGTGCAGTTCCAGGAGGGGAAGAGTCCCCGAGATGTTTGCACTCAGCTTCACCGCCTTTGCTGTCAGTGGCTGAAGCCACAAATACACACCAAGGCTGAGATGCTGGACCTGGTGCTCCTGGAGCAGTTCCTGGCTGTCCTTCCCCCAACGGTGGAGAAATGGGTGCGGGAGTGTGGAGCGGAGACCAGTTCCCAAGCAGTGGACTTGGCAGAAGGCTTCCTGCTGACCCAGGAGTTGGAAAAGGTGCAAGAAGAGTTGCAGGTGTGAGAATGTAATCGTGGCACCTCTAAAGAGGATCTCTCTGAAATTTTCAATTCCTCCCTGGCAGAGTTTTCTGGAATTATAACCTCCTAAAGTCAGTTGTTCAGTTCTTGTTCCAGAAGATATATTTGGGGCAATTCTTCTGTTCTTGCTTTCCAGCTTCAGCGTTGGATATTGTGGTCTGCTAGATTGAGAATGCAGTGTGATAATTCGTTTCTTTCCCTCTTTCCTTGCTTCTCCTGGAACAATACCTCCAGAAGTCCTTGGAAGATATATCCGATTATACCAAGGAGAGGAAAGAGTCATCCAAATTCTTCCAAGAGCTGCAATTCAGGGACAGCTTCCAGAAAGATCAAAGTCAGGACACCACGCCAGGTAACAGAAGCACCTTACATGTGATGTCAGGTTTGGACATCTTGATTGTAATCTCTCTATTTAACAAACGTGCTTCTAACATTTTCTGTCCTTGGATTTTTTAGAACTGTCTCCTGTTTCTGATGGAGCTGTAAGAGTGCTTGAACCCCTGCCTCAGGTAGGAGGAGAAACACTGATAAAAATCCATGAATCTTGGATCGGTTTCATTTTGTTCTGGAGTTCAGTGTATACTGTTGCTGTTTCTAAGCACCTCAAAATTTAGATTAGGTCATTGAAAATTCAAACTCAGCTTAACTTGTCCCTTCTGATAAGGTTTCTCCACTCTCCTGCTTCAGGCTCAGACTCACTTGACCAGATGTTATCTTGGCTGGAGATACTCTTTCTGTCTCCAGGGTCATTCTCATATATCATTACCAGCTCCCCCAACACCTTCATGGAGGTGTGGGTTGGGGGGAAGAGTTGGTTCCCTCCGTTGATAAATAAACCATTGGCAAAAATTTCAAATGGGTTTTCCCTGGGTTTCCTTCTGCTCACTCTAGGAAGAATGGAAGCCATTGATAAGTAGTAGGTTTAAGACCAATTGGCCAAGAAGGCGATGCTAACTGGCTTCGTTGAAAGGCATTCTGGTATACTATCAGAAGATTTTGACAAAGCGACCACATATTTAGTGTTATACATATTGACGGCAGCAAGGATGACATATGCTAAATACTGGAAAAATATGAATACTTCACTGGATGAAGCTATAATTAGGAAAATTTGGGGCTGTGCTGAAATGGATAGATTCACTTTAAAAATTAAAGACTAAGATGATTCAGAATACTTGCAGACATGGAATAAATTATATGAATGGATAGAGAAAAGGTAGAAATTAGAGAAAGTAAGATTATGAAGGTTAATATATATATTGAAAGTAAAGAGGTAGATAAATATAAATGTAGTAATTGATAAAAATGTAATTAATCTAATGTGAGAAGAAATCTAGATCAACTCTTTTGGTTATGCTATTAGTACTGGTATTCTACCATTACTATTGCTATTAATTTGTATGTTGAGATTTATTACCAATGTATGTTGGTCATGTTTTATTTGTAAATAATGCTCTGCCAATGCATTATTATTCAAAGATGTTTATGAATGAAAATTTATAAAATAATAAAAAAAAGGCATTCTGAGTCCTTCCTACTTGATCAAATGTGCTTCAGTTGTGCTGTCAGCCAAAAGTAGTGAGATCTCATTCAGAATTTGCAAAAGATGCCTATTTTGTTCACGGCATCTCTTTCCTAGAACTGGTGAAAGAAACCTGTCAAATTATTCTTGGGATTATCTGTTAATAGGGAAACTTGTTTCCTTGTTCAGGATTTTGTGTCTTTGGAGGAAGTGGCCGTGTATTTCTCCGAGGAGGAGTGGTCTCAGCTGGATCCTGACCAAAAAGCACTCCACGGAGAAGTCATGCTGGAGAATTCCAGGAATCTCCTTTCTCTCGGTAAGAACCCCTGTCTGTGCTCAAGAACGTAGAGAAGGCATGGGATGAGAGGCTTAAATGTTATTTCTGGGGGGGGGGAAGTAACTTATTTCTATCCTGCCTTTATTATTTTTTTGTAAATAAAAGACAGCAGGCATACTTAATACTCCTTTCTTTGCTGTTTTTCCTAAACAGCCACCCTGCGGCATGAGTTGGGTTGAGGGACATAGGCCAAAAGTCAGCGTTCATGCTTAAGGCAAAATTAGTACTCAAGGTCACTCAGTTTCTAGCCTCAGTGCCTTAACCATTGGACCAAATGGCTCTCTATGGAAGAAGGAAATGTATTGAAAGAAAAATTGGAAAACTGCATGGGCTCCCTTTTTACATAAAAGGAAGTCGCTTTCTTTCAAAATGCTCTCTGCTCATAAAATGAAAAATACTCATTTCCATGCCATAGAACAGGGGTCTTCAACCTTGGCAACCTTAAGCCTGGCAGACTTCAATTCCCAGAATTCTGGGAGTTGAAGTCCGCCAGGCTTAAAATTGCCAAGGTTGGAGACCCCCGCTATAGAAGATATTAGCAGGAATCTGGGGGAGAGGCTATACGTAGGGATGGTGCGGCTTTCTTTGAGCAAGGTCCTGCCTTCCAGGGCTTAATATTGAGCCTGGTCCCTGGGTCCCTGATGGGCCTGAGTAGCCTGAGCTGCTATTCAAAGCCAAATGTTATTGAATGCCAGCTTGATAAATACTGTATTTTTCAGACTATAAGACGCTCTGAACTATAAGTCACTCCAAACTATAAGATGCACTTAGCTTTGGGGGAGGAAAACACGAAAAAAAAAATCTGCCTCTGCCTCCTTGCAGCAAACAGCCTGGTCAGCTTCTGCACAGCCTGACTTAGCACGGGCAGCTGATCGTCAGTTGGATCGGCCTCCTGGAATACCGATAATCAGCTGTTCAGGCTGCAGGGATCGCCATCGCCTATCGCCACCTCCGCGCACCCTGTTTTTGACCTCAGGATCCTGTTTTTGACCTCTGCGCGCCCCATTTTTGGCCCGTCCCAGGCGGTGGGAATCAGAATGGGCCAAAAATGGGGTGCGCAGATGCTGAAAATGGGGCGTGCAGAGGCCGAAAATGGGACACGGAAGCCAAAAATGGGTCACGTGCGAGGCCAATCCAACCGACAATCAGCTGCTTATGCTAAATCAGGCTGTGCTGAAGCTGACCAGGCTGTTTGCTGCAAGGAGGCAAATTGCTGGGAGGTAGAGGGCGAAGGGTGGGGGTCAGCGTATGGGCGGGGCTTCAGCAAGATTCACTGTATAAGATGTACAGACTTTTTTGGGGGGGAGTGCGTCTTATACACTGAAAAATACGGTAGTATGACTGTCCACAGCCATAGTCTGAAGGTGGATGAAGTACCAGATTGGCATGCATATCAAAGATCAATTTGTGTCCATTCCTTTCTCAGAAATGGGCCCATTTGTGTACTCTTATTTGGCATCCATCCAGGTTGAGGATGGGGAGTTATTACCTTCCAGAAAAGTTATTGATTTTCAGTGTTTCTACTCTGCAGGCAAGTGAAGGTGAGACTTCATTGAAGTTAGGGAGCTGGTGGGTATGTTCCTGCTCAGCATGATATAGTGTCCAAAACATTGGGTGTTCATGGCACCAAGGAATTGTCCTACCGGTAGGTCATCACAAAGACTAGATCAGGGAATTGTCTTTGGTTTGTTGTGATGTCATTCAATCCTAATATATCAGGATTCATAGGAGCCCACTTAGAAATGGGTATTTGATAACATCTTCATTTGGCACCTTGGCATTTGCCAAAATATATTGATGATTCTTTGGCTAAATTTCAGAAGCAAAGGTTTGATCGTTACCCCATTTTTGCTACAGTTTTCATTTTTCTTTTTCAAGGCTATAATCGGCAAGACAATAAGAATTACAAGGAGGAAGGCCAAACGCTCCATCCAAAAGAGGGAAAAGGGAAGTTTGCTGATCAGATGCAACCAAACAGCGATGAGACAAGCCAATCACAGAGTGGAATTATAAAAGGCTTTCCTTGGATCAGATGGCTTCCTAACCATACAAGCATTAATACGGGAGAAAAACCATACAAGTGCTCGGAGTGTGGAAAGAGCTTTAATAAATCTGCTCATCTCATTTCCCATAAAAAGACACATTCAGAAGAGAAACAATTTACTTGCAGGGAGTGTGGAAAGACCCTCTGTAATAATCACTCTCTTAGAAGTCATGAAAGGAATCACACAGGAGAACGACCTTATAAATGCATGGAGTGTGGAAAGACCTTTAGTTGTAGCAGTAACCTTAGTTCCCACAAGAGAATCCACACAGGGGAGAAACCATATAAATGCATGGAGTGTGGAAAGACCTTTATTCATAGCAGTTACCTTAACTCCCACAAGAGGATCCACACAGGAGAGAAGCCCTATCAATGTGTGGACTGTGGAGATGGCTTTAGGTGGAATTGTGATCTTACTTCCCATAAAAGGATCCACACAGGGGAGAAACCATACAAATGCAAGGAGTGTGGAAGATGCTTTAGTTTTAGCAGTAGCCTCAATTCCCACAAGAGGATCCATACAACAGAGAAACGATATCAATGTGCGGACTGTGGAGAGGGCTTTCGGTGGATTTGTGATCTCACTTCCCATAAAAGAATCCACACAGGAGAGAAACCATATGAATGCATGGAGTGTGGGAAGAGCTTTGCAAGGAGTAACGCTCTTACTTGCCACAGAAGGATCCACACACAGGAGAAACCGTATCAGCTGAAGAAGTATGGGAAAAGCTTCAATAGCAATAAGGAAAATCCTCGGTTTATGACTGCGATTGAAATTTCTGTTGCTAAGCAAGACAGTTAAGTAACTTTGGATCCATTTTACGAGTTTACTTGCCACATTTGTTAAGTGAATCACTTCAGTTGTCAAGTTAGTAACACTGTTGTTAATTGAATTTGGCTTCCCACTTGCCTCTGCTTGTCAGAAGATCACAAAAGGTGATCACATGATCCGGGGACACTGCAACCCTTATAAATATGAGTCAGTTGCAAAGCGCCTGAAGCTTGATCAGGTGACCATGGGAATGCAGTGAATGGTCATAAGTGTGAAAAACAGTCACAAGTCACTTTTTTCAGTGGTGGTGTAGCTTTGAACCCTCACTAAACAAACTATTGTAAGTCATAGACTACCTGTAGTTATCTAAAATCTCATACAAGGACCACTTGAGTAATAATCAAAATAAATTCTAGACCTCCTTAGATATGCATGCATAAATTGCCTTTCTAGTTCAAATCAGAACAAGGTGAATCCTAAATCCTGCTTGTGGTTTTTGCTAGGTCGGAGGTTAAAACTAAAACATGAGTATCAGTGGACATCAATGATGTTAATTGCCCTTTAGGGATCTGTCCAGCCTTCCTGTCCAGGAAGAAGCCTCAGAGGAAGAGCTCTGAAAGGAACTACAATGGTGAAAAGTCCTATAAATGTACATGCCAGAGTTTTTCTGCAGCGAAGGTACCAAGTTCTGCTTTCCTGTCTCAAACAAAAGCTAAAATGGATTTTTTTGGCACATGCACCTGTAGCTTTAGATTAAATTAAGTGCAGTTGGTATGATTTCTTTCTAATTACGCAGTTAATGAACTTTGGGCTGATTATCAATTACAAGTGGGTTATGTTTAGAAGGCCTACATGGGGTTTTTGGAATCTCATGGCAACTTGAAATCAATTACACAAAAAGCAACAATATTCTGTCAGTCCTCCAAGGTAATCCGATAGGAAACATGGCCGGATAGGCTAATTTATTAATTGAATGGTGCAAGTCTGAAAGTACCCATCCATGATCATTTTTTTTTATAAATAAATTTTATTAATTTTACAATTAAAACAAACCAACAACACATACAACAAATGAAAGAAAAGAAAAGAAAAGGAGAAGAAAATAGAAAGAAAAAATAGAAAGCAATTAAAAACATTCTCATCTTCAACAGTTTGTAAGATCTCCTTTTCCCCACCTTAATTTATGCCATATACACACACCTGATCTTTACCTGTATTTGTATATGCAGATCTTTCCTGCAACCAGCCTCCATTTTATTTCAGCATCTTTCTCCCAGCTTGGAACCGGATTGGATTTTTCTTTCAACACTTACTTTCACTAATTGTAGCTAAATTTGCTTTTTTTTCTTGCACTGCCACCTCCAAATCCAGAATAATCTTTTCAAATCAGTGAAATCTTCATTATTTTGGCTAGAAAAAAAGTACATTCTTTTAGTACCAAAGGTTCCTGCTTATATTTCCTGAGGCATATTTCCTACTCAACATATAAATAAAACTATTCATGTGGTATTTGAGCTTTATATTTATTTTTCAGCATTTGCCTTCGTTTCATAATTTTCAATTCCATATACAGTTGCATATGAGACTTTTATTCTCCCAATCTTCATTTCTCCATCATAGCACCTTGTTTTGAGGTAAAAAAAATTTTTAAAAGGCCCACAAGTTTGCGCCTTCTCTCCATTTTTGGAACTTTTCTTTTGATGCCTCTTTTTCATCAGAATCTTGTCTTCAGTATCACAGGTAGTCCTTTACCTATGACCACAATTGAGCCAGAAAGGTATGTTGTTAAGTGAGACATTTGTTAAGTGTGTTTTCCCACATTACACCCTTTCATGCCACAATGGAATCACTGCAGTTGTTAAAAATAGTAAAATATCTGGCTTCACTATTGATTTTCCTTGTCAGAAGGTTGCAAAGGGGGATCACATGATCCCCGGGATGCAACCATGATCATAGCGATGCTGCAATGGTCATAAGTGTGAACAATGGTCATAAGTCACTTTTTTCAGTGCCATTCTAAGTTTGAATGGTCACTAAATGAACTACTGTAAGTGGAGGACTACCTGTATTTTCATTATTACAGGCTGCCTCTTGGTGTTTCCAATCCTCCTTGGCTACCTAGAGGCATGAACTTGAAAAGGCAGCTATAATAAATGGGGGGGGGGGGAATCAATACAAATCTTAATTTTCCTCTCAACCTGTGGCTTTCCTCCCTGTGTCTCTGCCAGCCCCCTAATCTCCCCTCACTTCAGGGCTGAGTTTGCCATCAGCCACAGGCTGGGTTTCATAGAGAGACTTTCGTTCCTTGTCTTTTGACCGCCCTGCCATTTCTGACAGGATTTTGCTCATTTTTGATGCCTTCTGGGAATCCCTTCAGAGAAGCTGCTTTTCAGGACAGGGATTTTTGAGTCTCCACAGATTGAGATTTTCTCAATTTTCACAAGATCAGAGATGGTTCTTAGAGATTAAAAAGAGGAAAATCTAGAAACTGATGCCTGCTGGAGAGGCCACTTCCTTTCTGAATAGGCAATGTTAGAGGCAGTGGTGGTATTCAGCAGGTTCTGACCAGTTCTGGAGAACCGATAGCGGAAATTTTGAGTAGCTCGGAGAACTGGCAAATACCACCTCTGACTGGAGATTTTACAGTATCCTTCCCTTGCCACGTCCACAGAACCGGTAGTAAAAAAAAAAATTGAATCCCACCACTGGTTAGAGGGAACCTTTCCTTCAACTTCAATGCCCATCACCCCAGACCCGCATGGGACATCGTGTCTTCCCCCCTTGCAGGGTCTTCTAGCAATGCGCACAGGATCCTCTAGGGGGCTCCATAGAAGATCCGGGCAGCTCCCGCCCGCCCGCCCCCCCGCCTTACAAGAGAACTGAGCATGCGCCAGCTTTTCCGAGTCAGGAGAGATACGTGTTTCCCGAGGCATTTTCCAGCAAAGGCTTGAAACCGTGTCCGCTCTTTCCACAGTGCCCGATTCTACCTTTGGGTCAGCTTTTCTAGGAAGCGAAGAGGCTGCAGGGAAGTCTTGGAGATCCAGATGTGGGTCGGGGTTCATTGATTGGGGGGGGGGGATTCTCTCCCGTGCTGGAGACTCGCATGGAGACATGCAAAACTTCCATTAGGCTTGGAGACGTGGGAAGGGGTAGTCCCATGTTCCCCTGCCGCCCCTGTGGGCAAGGCGGGGCGGAAAGCAAAATTTCGGGTTTGCCTCTGGGGAGGGGGGTGGGGAGAAACCAGGGTCGCAGAGAAGAAGATTTAGGTTCCATTTCGACGGGAAAAGCTCCTCCTGGGAGGGAGAGGAGGAGAGGTCGTCTTTGCAAAACAGAGATTTGTGCCTCCAAGTCAGCCTTGACTCCTGCACAGTTTCCTGCACATTTCTTGGCTCCATTTTCAGAAAGGGGTTTCCCTTGCCTCCCCCTTTTTAGGCCGGGAGAAGCGAGCGGTCGTAGCCCTTCCTGCTGGCTTTGCGTGCAAGGCTTCAACTGCGAGTGCAAGGAGTTGGATGCAAGGCGTGCAAGGGCTGGAACTCGGTTTCCTGCTTTCCCATCTTTCCCCCTGTCACCGGTTTGGTTCTGCTGCCCGGTTGATGAAGATGTTGGAGAAGGGAGGTGCCCCTTGGGCTGAAAATAACAGACTATGATTAGGCCAGTGTTTGTCATGCTTGGCCTTTGTAAAGCCTGGGTGTTGAACTCCTATTTGGTTTATTTACTTATTAAGTGGATTTAAAGAGCCCCTCATATCAATTGCTGTTTGTGACCTGAGACATTTATGATTTGGAAAATGCAAATAGTTGCTCTTAACTATACAGCCATAGAAATGAAATCAAACTGTCTATTAAATTATATTAAATGAAATTATAGTCATAGAGAGCCATTTGAAATCAATTACATTTTAATAAAAACTAGGAAGTAGAAATCAAAAATATAATTAAATGTATTTTTCTAATATTCTGATAGACAGTAGAGCCATAGAGAGCCATTTAGTTCAATGGTGAAAGCGCAAGGCCAAGAGATTAACTTCTAGTCCAACCTTTGGCATGAAAACCTTGAGCCCATCCCAACTCTCAGCCCAATTCACCTCACAGGAATTTTGGGGGGAAATAGTAAGAAGGAGCATTGTGTATAATTCTGCCTAGAGTAATTTATCATAATAATAACAACACAGAAGACATAAAAATAAAAAATACATTTTAATAAAAACTAGGAAGTAGAAATCAAAAACATATTTAAATGTATTTTTCTAATATTTTGATAGACATTTAATCCTGAAGGGCTCGCTGCAATTCTCCCCATATCTAGAGAGATCAAGCTAATTAATAAGATTTCCCCCCCTCCCAGACATTGGTAGGTTCATCCAATTTTCTTTTTTGATTTTTCCTTCCCCTTTCCCTTCCCTTCCTTTTTTGATAAGAATGCTCAGTAGTTCAATTAATCACCTTAGAAAATACCCTGAATTATTTCTTTTCAATTTCAGGTATGTAAACTGGAAATATTTTCTGGTTCTTCTGGAGTTTTAAGTATCTTGTCTGAGAAGAGAGCTGAATGGCCTTGGAAAATTTGGCCAGATCTCTTGTGAACAGAAAGATCTGCGGAGATCTATGGGTCCATTTTGGAGCTGTATTAGAGACCAGAGAGAAGAGGAAGGGACAACCCCCAGTAGATGCCGAAATTAGAAAAGGCCCTCCAGCTGGTCAACCTTGGAGCTGTGGGAGTAATGGGGCAATGAATCCTGGGAGGAAGAGCCACAAAGAGGCATCCAACAATTCAGAGGTCCAATGCTGTCGCTTCAGAAAAGTGCAGTTTCAGGAGGGGAGCCGTCCCCGAGATGTTTGCACTCAGCTTCACTACCTTTGTCGTCAGTGGCTGCAACCAGAAAAACACACCAAGGCTCAGATGCTGGACCTGGTGCTCCTGGAACAATTCCTGGCTGTGCTTCCCCCAGAGATGGCAAAATGGGTGCGGGAGTGTGGAGCAGAGACCAGTTCCCAGGCGGTGTCCCTGGCTGAAGGCTTCTTGCTGACTCAGGAGGAGGAAAACATGGAAGAAGAGTTGCAGGTGGGAGAATGTAATTATGGCAGCTCTAAAGAGGATCTCTCTGGATTTGTCAATTCTTCTCTGGCAGAATTTTCTGGGATTATTAACTCCTAAGAGAATTTGTTCTATTCTTCCAGAGGATGTATTTGGGGCAATTCTTCCATTCTCCTTCGAGTTTCAGCAATGGAAATTGAGGGCTGCTAGTTTGAAGGTGCACTATGATAATTCATTCCTATCTCTCTGCTCTTCCTTTGTTTCTCATATCACATCATGTCCAGAAATGCAGGGAAGCTGTGACTGAGTATCCCAAGGGGAGGAAAGATTCATTCAGATCTTCTCAAGAGCTGCTCTTCAGGGAGAACTTCCAGGAAGATCAAAGTCAAGACGCTACGCAAGGTAAGAAAAGCTCTTTCTGCGTGAAGTGAGATTTCAACATTTAGCTGGTCCTTTCGCTCCACTTTATTGGATTGTCTCTCTTTAAGAAATCTGCTTCCACTATTTTTCTCTTTCTCATAGAGAGTAGAAAGCTGTCCTTGGACTTTTTAGAATCACTTCTTTGTGCTGGAACTGAACCGCTACTTCAGGTAAGAAGAAACATCAGAAAAGCTTCTACATCAGATTTCATTGACCAGACTGTTGTCAGAATCGGGGCACTTTCTTCTGTCTCCCAGGTTTTTTCAGAAACAGGGTTAGGGCTGTGATTGACCTTGTGGGGGGCCAGGCAGTCATGGCTGACTGGGTGGGCGTGGCTAGTTTGACGCCACTCCCCAAACTGCTGCTTTTTCTTCGTGTAGGGTAGACCAGGCCTAAGCCAGCCTGGCCCAGTTTTTACTCTTTGCATTGGGTAGACCAAGACAGCCCTAATCCTTTGTGAGATTCCTTCTCCACCCGTCCTGCTTCACCATTAGATTTCATTTACCAGACTTGTCAGCATCAGGGCACTTCCTTCTGTCTCCCAGGGTTAGTCTCACATTATTAAAAACATATCCTTTTTTGCCTTTTAAAAAGCATATTTGGGACAACTGTGACCTGATGATTGAGAATCTCTATAGACATATAGAGTTCTGTTACAAGCTCTTCCAATTCCTTCATGAAGGTGTGTTATTTGGGTATGTTGGTCCCTCAGGGGATAAAGTAAGCCATTGGAAAACATGTCAGGTGGGTTTTGCCAGGATTTTGCTCTGCCCATCCTAGGAAGAATGGGAGTCACTGACAGGTAATTGATTTAAGACCCAACTATCAATTGACCAAGAATATTTTAGTTCGTTACACTGTAAGGCATTCCAAACACTTCCAGCTTGATCAAAACATGATTTGGTTGTGCCATTAGCCAAAAGCGGTGTGATCTTATTCTTAATTCTGCAGAACATTCTCTTTTTTTTTTTTTCCAATGGATCTGTTTCCTAGAAACAGAAAAATTATCCCATTTTTCTTGGGATTATCTGTTAATAAGGAACCTTGTGTCCTTTTTCAGGATATTGTTTCTTTTGAGGACGTGGCTGTGTATTTCTCCAAGGAGGAGTGGTCTCAACTGGATGCTGACCAAAAAGAACTCCATGCAGAAGTCATGCTGGAGAATTCCAGGAATCTGTTTTCTCTGGGTAAGAAAGCCTTTCTATGATCAGGAATATAGAGTAGGGCCTTGAATGTTATTTCTGATTTTTTTGAAAATCATTTACTCACAGTACATTCAGAAAGTATTCAGATCCCCTTCACTTTTTCAATTTTGTTCTACTGCAGGATTCTACAGTTGTTGAAATGATTATTTTGTATTTTATGAGCTGAAACATTAAAAATAAACAATTTCTTTTATGTAATAAGGGAGGCTATGCAGACTTCAAATTTTTCTTTGAATAAACTTCCCTCTTTTATAAAGTCAGTTTGGTCAAATGGTTAAGATACCAGGCTATAAACTGGGTGACTGTGAATAGTAGTTCTGCCTTAGGCATGAATGCTAGCTGGGTGACTTTGGGCCAAACCCAATTTCACAGAGTTGTTGTAGGGAAAACAGGAGGAGGAAGGAATATTGGGTTTGTCTGCTGCCTTTATTATTTACAAAAATAAAAGAAGGATATAGAGTGCATTCCGAAGGTATTCAGCCTCCCTTCATTTTGTCAATTTTGTTATGCTGCAGCCTAATTCTACAATTGTTGAAATTCATTTTTTTCTCATTAATCAACACTGGGTATCCAAAAGAGGTGGTATTCAGCAGGTTCTGACCAGTTCTGGAGAACCGGCAGCAGAAATTTTGAGTAGTTCGGAGAACCGGCAAATACACCTCTGATTGGAGATTTTACAGTATTCAGAAAATATCCTCTGCCACGCCCACCAAACCATGCCCACAGAACCAGTAGTAAAAAAAATTTGAATTCCATCACTGGTACCCAATAATGAGAAAGTGAAAACAACATTTTAGAAATGTGTGTAAATTTATTGGTTTCTAGCCTGGTGCCTTAACCTTTTGACCAAACTGACTTTATGAAAGAAGGAAATTTATTGAAAGAAAAATTGTAAGTGGCTTTTTGCATAAAGGAAATTGTTTTATTTTTTTTAAATAAGTTTCTGCTCATAAAATACAACAAATATTTCATGGAAGACATTAGCAAGACTCTGAGGAAGAGGCCAAATGTACTGAGGAAGGTTCTGGCTGCCAGGATTCGCTATTCCCTCCTGAACCTGGTCACTGGGTTCCTGATGACCCTGAGCTGCTATAACCAAGACCGGATGAGCCCTGAGAGGGTTGTTCCCTTCTTAGAGATATGTCCACTTGTGTACCAAGTTTGGCATTAGCCTAAGTTGAGGGTGGGGAGCAATTGCCATCCAAAACTTCCCTTTGACTTTCAAAGATTCTGCTCTGCAGACAAGTGGAGATGGGACTTTTATTGAAGTTGGTAAATGCTGAGTATGTTGCTGCCCTAGCATGATACATTGTCCAATACACTTTGGGAGTTTGTGGCACCATGGAATTGTCCCAGGTAAAAGATTAGGTAAGAGCTGTGATCCAATCCTATTGTATGGGAATCATTAGGGATTGACTTTGAAATAGGTCTTTGCTATTATCTTATCCTGACTTTTCATGTTTGCCCACAAAACAGATGAAATATATTGATGATTCTTTGGCTAAATTTTAGAAGAAAAGTTTTGATTGTTCCCTTATCCTTGTTACAGTTCTCATTTTTTTCTTTTTCAAGGCTTTAGTGGACAAGAGAATAAGAATTGCAAGGAGGAACGCCAAGCGATCCTTTCGAAAGTGGGGGGAAGGAAATGTGTAGATCAGATGCAACCAAAGAGTGGTGAAGCAAAGCAATCACAAAGTGGAATTAAAAAAAGTCTCCCTTGGGTCAGTTGGCTTCCTAAAAATATAGTGATTGATACGGGAGAAAGACCATATAAATCCATGGAGTGTGGAAAGAGGTTCAATAAGTCTGATCATCTCGTTTCTCATAAAAAGACACATTCAGAAGAGAAACGATTTACCTGCATGGAGTGTGGAAAGACCTGTGATAATCATTCTCTTAGAAGACATGAAAGGATTCACAAAGGAGAACGACCTTATAAATGCATGGAGTGTGGAAAGACCTTTACTCATAGCAGTCATCTTAATACCCACAGGAGGATCCACACAGGAGAGAAAC
>NW_020717197.1:0-17519 GCF_900518725.1 Notechis scutatus | reverse complement strand
ATGCATGGAGTGTGGAAAGAGTTTTAGGAAGAGTGGTAATCTTAATATCCACAAGAGGATCCACACAGGAGAGAAACTGTATTAATGCAAGGAGTGTGAAAAGACCTGTAATTCAAAGTCTTTTATAATCCATCAGAGGAATCACACAGGAGAAAGACCTTATAAATGCATGTAGTGTTGAAAGACATTTACTCATAGTTGTCATCTTAATTCCCACAAGAGGATCCTCACAGGAGAGGAGCCATATCGAAGCATGGAGCGTTGAAATGGTTTTAGGAAGGGTAGTCATCTTACCTCCCATAATAGGATTCACACAGGAGAGAAACCGTATCAATGCATGGAGTATGGAAAGATCTTTACTCATAGTAATGGTCTTAATTCCCACAAGAGGAGCCAGATGGAAGAGGAGTCATATAAATGTGTGAAATGTAGAGAGGACCTTAGAGTTGTGACCTCACTTCTCATAAGAGAATCCATACAGGTGAGAAACCATATGCATGTAGTGAGGAAAGAGCTTTGCATGCTCTTACTTGCCATAGAAGGAACCACACGTGGGAGAAACCATATCAAGAATTGTGGGTAGAACTGCAAGAGAAATTTAGGTAGTCCTCACTTTATGACTGCAATTGAGCCCGTTTCTGTTGCTAAGTGAGAGAGTTATTAAATGGTGTGTTTTCCCCATATTACAAGTTTTCTTGCCACATTTCTTAACCGAATCACTGTAATTGTTAAGTTAGTAACACTGTTGTGAAATGAATCTGGCTTCCCCTTTGGCCTAGCTTCTCAGAAGCTCACAGAAGGTGATCACATGACCCAGGGACACTGAGGCTGTCATGAATCAGTTGCCAAGCACCTGAAGTTTGATCAGGTGACCATCAGGATGTTCATAAGTGTGAAAAATGGTCATAAGTCACGTTTTTCAGTGCTTCTATAACTTTGAATAATCACTATATGAACTCGAATAAATTGAGGGCTTCCTATAGTTATCTAAAATATGCAAGGACCATTTGAGTAATAATCCAAATAAATTGTAGACCTTCTTAGATATGTATGCATAAATTGCCTTTCTAGTGCAAACCTGAACAGTGTGGATCCCTAATCCTGCTTGTGGTTTTTTGCTAAGTCCAAATAGAGAAAGGACTTTTCTACATGAAGACGTATTCTTGATTGTTTTTCATTATATTGTTTCAAATATTCCAAAATACCAGATACAATTATCACATCATTTCCCATCTAGCAGTGAGGTTCCTTAGTTACAAAGTCGGGTCTCCTCGCACGGAAAGGGAGTGGGCCTGCCTCCGACTCACATACTTTGCCCTCCCACACCCAGTATGAACAACCTGGCCAAGAAAAGCGAGCACAGCAGCAGCAACCTTGAGGAGGAGATAAGTACAGCCAAGCACCCCCTTAGGAAATCTCATCTGGTCTTGCCCTCCATTGCCCAGGGCTCCAGGCAGTCCACCTCACCATCCGGGGATCCTCTGTGTGGCCTGAGACTGAGAGCGAGGCCCGTCTGGTGCACGAGGCTTTGGTACTCGTCCTGGTCTTGCGTTCTTCTACTGGAGACCTCTGAAAATACTGGAAGTGCTGAAACGGGTCCGCTTTTTGGCCTCCAAAGGCTGCAGAGGCTTCCCTTGAGCATCCGGGAGGGCGAAAACGGCCTCCCCTAGGCTCCAGAGGTTGAAAACGGGCATTTCCGGTATTTCCGGAAGGCCTGTTTTTCGGTTTCCTGAGGCTACAGAGGCTTCCGTCGAGCCTCTGGGAGAGCAAAAAAGGCCTCAAATGGGCCAAAAATCAGCTGGGAGGCATACACATGCGCAGTGCAGGTAAGGGGGTGTGGGGATTGCATTATGGGTGCCGGCATGCGTGCGCGTGCTTACGGCACACCACAACAAAGGCTCGCCATCACTGGTATAGGATCTTCTGCAGATAGAAGACCTCCAAGGTCCTTGCCAGCTATATTCTGATTGATTGACATTTATTTGATCAAAGGCCTCATCACTGATATATCATTATATATGGAGAAAGCTTCAGGATGAAGAATTTCTCTCCCAAAATAAGGCAAAATGAAGGGAAGCCCATGAAATGCATGTCCAAAAACACCTTTTTTCAGCACTTTTTGCCTTTCTATTATATGACAAGACTTAAGAAAAAGTCTAAATGTGGTTTAAATTTAAATATCACTGGTATGGTTATTCATGAGACATTATTAAATTCCATTTTGTTCTAACTAAAAATTAAAAATACATGCAACTTTTGAAAAGATTTGTGGGAGGCAATACCTGGCTCCTTTGAAAATTTTTATTCAAATATTGTTCATTGATGCATCAAAGTCGTTAAAGGGCACTGAAGATGGTTTCCTAATCATGTCAATTTTTTCATAATGGAAGACTGACAAAATTAGACAGTTTGGAATTAGAAGGAGCCTTGAAATGTAAAAATGGGCTGGAAAAAATGGAGCCAGAATGAGAAGTTAAGGCCATTCTTTTAAAATTACTTCTTAACCACAATTTCCCTTTCATGCTTTCTTTCGTTAATTGTAGCTAATCTCCCTTTTCTTGAACTGTAGTCTCCAAATACAGACTAATCTTTTCAAACCAGTGAAATCTTCATTATTTTCGGCTAGGAAAAAAAATTCTTTTACTCCAAAGTTTTAAGGTTCCAACTAAAATTTGCTGAGGCGTATTTGTTACTCAACAACCAAAATAAAAGTATTCATGTCTCTCTCTCTTTTTGGCCTTGTGGTATTTCAGCTTTATATTTATTTTTCAGTATTTGCCTTCCTTCACTTTCTAATTCCACTTTTGGTCCTATTTCCTGAGATACAATAGGGACTTAAAAGAATACAGACTAGAAACAAAAGACACTCAATTCGATAAAATACTTTTGGGCCCAGAAAAAAATATGATGTCTAAATTATACAATTACTTATTAGAATAAGAATTGGCTGAGGAAATTGTGAAAGGACCAATGTTAGCATGGGCAAAAAATTTCGGTCACAATATAGATCTGGACGACTGGGAGGAAATTTGGCAAAGGAATCTCACTTCAACAAAATCAGTATCCTATAAGGAAAATCTATATAAAATGATATACAGATGGCACCTGGCACCCTCCAGATTAGCAAAAATATATCCAACAGCAAACCCGAGCTGTTGGAAATATAAGGGAAAACATGGTACCCTCTTCCACCTTTGGTGGACATGCCCAGAGGTTAAATTTTTTTGGATAAGGACCAAAATATGGATAGAGGAAATTATCCAAAGTGGATTGGAGTAGAAATCTGAATTGTACCTCTCAGGGAAAATGAAAGGGGAGTATCCTCCCAAAGCAAGATATTTGATTATTCATCTAACAGCGGCATGAATTTCACTGGCGCAATATTGGAAAATGCCTAATTTACCACCTATACATATTACTATTCAGAAAATTTATGAAGTTTCCAAAATGGGGAGACTTACACTAAAACTAAAAGGAAAAGATGATTCTGACTATTACTCGATTTGGGATAAATGGTATAACTGGATAGACCATAAGAAAAAGAATGTATAAAATAAATGAACCTAGGAAACATTACTACATATATATTGAATGACAGGAATTTATACAATATTAGCTTTATTTATCTTTCTCACTGAATAAGCCTTATGAAGGATTTATTTATAAAACAACAGTTATAAACCAACAATAACAATAGATTATTAATATTTATTAAATAGTATTTAGTTTATAAGGGATAAGGAATACTTGCCATTCAATATCTGTTATCAGTTATTTAAACCACTATCAAATGTATTAGAGATATGATTTGTACTGATGTCTTGATTTTTTTTTGTATGATTACTTTTTACTCTTGTATACCTGTATATTTGTATATTTTAATATTTTGTGTTAAATAAAGTATTTTTTAAAATAAAAAAAACACTCCAAAAATAGGCCACGTAGCTCTGTGGAAGTCAGTCATAAATTAGAACACTTGTTAAGCAACTGGCCATTAGGTGATGACCACTTACATTTGGTTTGCCAGTCACATGGCCACCTGGCCACATCCACCCATCACATGACCACCTAGTCACGCCCAGTCAGCAAGCCACTCCCACCAGTCACATGGCCACCAAGCCACACCCACAAATTAGGCCATGCCCACAGAACCAGTTGTTAAATTTGAATCCCACCCCTGATTACATCCCCAAGTTCTCAAGTGTTGTGGTTAGCCGGCAGCAGGTGCAGACGGCTGAGGAGAGCGAGGATTCAGATGACGGGCCAGGACCATTAGGGAGTTGACTGCTGCCTTCAGAGATTGTGGGAGCTGGCAGCAGCGATGAGGTTCCTGAGGAGCCAGTGCCAAGTGCACGTTTGCGCAGGATTGCTCGTAAGAAAGACAACTACAACAGCACGGGCGACTCGGGAGTAAGGCTGCAAGGTAATGGCCCCTCCTTCAAGAAGATAAAAGCCAGCTGTGAAACGAACTTACTTTGCAGAAGGCAAAGACATTTTGGAACTCCAGTCTCGTAGACATTCCAGTATCCTGAGTTTGTACTGTATTTGAAGATTCTTGTATTGCAAATTATTTCTTGTCTGTTATCTTGGCAAGTCTCGCACAGTTTGTGCTTATCACACTAATTATTTTGCAGAAGCATTACAAGGTTTCTGTTCCCTTTTGGATTGTGTTTGATTTGTTGAAAAAGGACATGGGTCAGAACATAAAGGAGCTGGCAGATGTCATCTCAGAACCACTGTACCACATCTTTCAAAAATCCTGGAGCACTGGGGAACTACCAGAGGCCTGGAAAAGAGCTGATGTGGTTCCCATCTTCAAAAAAAGGGTGCGGGGGGAAGACCCAGGAAACTTCAGGCTAATCAGCCTAACATCGATACTTGGGAAGATACTGGAAAATGTAATAAAAAACAGATATGCCAACATCAAGAAACGAGTAAAATAATTAGAAGTCAGCATGGGTTTGTTAAAAACAGGTCATGCCAAACCAATCTTATTTCATTCTTTAACATAGTGACTAAATTAGTAGACCAGCAAAATACTGTGGACATAATATATTTAGATTTCAGCAAGGCATTCGGCGAAGTAGACTGCAACTTCTTGGTAAGCTAGAAAAACGTGGGATATCATCACCATCCGATGGATTTGCAACTGGCTGACAAACCATACCCTACAAGTAGTCCTTAATGGTACTACCTCTACATGGAGAGGAGTAAGCAGTGCGGTACCACAAGATTCCATCTTAGGCCCTGTGCTCTTCAATATTTTAATAAACAACTTAGATGAGGGAAAGGAACTTACCAAATTTGCAGATGATACTAAGCTGGTAGGGATAGCCTATACCAGGGGTAGTCAACCTTTTTATACCTACCGCCCACTTTTGTATCTCTGTTAGTAGTAAAGTTTTCTCTAACTGCCCACCGGTTCCACAGTAATGGTGATTTATAAAGTAGGGGACAAAACCCCTACCGCCCACCATGAAAGCTGGAACGCCCACTAGTGGGCGGTAGGGACCAGGTTGACTACCACTGGTCTATACCCTAGATCAGTGATGGCTAAACTTTTTGTCGCTGGTGCCGAAAGTGCCTGCACCCATAATGCAATGCATGCACGACCATCACCACACACCCCCTGCCCCCCCGCGCATGCACACGCGTCTCCCGCATGCGCCCCGCTCCTCATGCATGCACAGCAGATACCCAAAAATCAGCGGGCTGGTGGGAGGCACAAACACACATCCGCAGTGGAACTGAGCTGGGGTGATGGCTGGAATGCCCGCAGAGATGGCTTTGCGTGCCACTTCTGGCACGTGTTCCATAGGTTTATCATTATGGCCCTGGATGATAGGCTCAAGATCCCGGTGGATTGTGATACACTTGAACACGGGCTTATCTAACAAAATGAAATTCAATGTAGAGAAAAGTAAAGTCCTGCACTTAGGCAAGGAAAATAAAAAAAACACATATAGGCTGGATGAAACCAGGCTCAATAGCAGTAACTGTGAGAGGGATCTTGGAGTCTTAGTGGACAATCAGCTAAATGTGAGCCAGCAGTGTGCAGCAGCAGTCAAAAAGGCTAATGCAATCCTAAGTTGCATTAACAGAGGGATACAATCAAGATCAAGGGAAGTACTAATACCACTCTATAAAACCTTAGTAAGATCACACTGAAAGTACTGCATCCAGTTTTGGTCACCACGCTATTAAAAAGTTGTTGAGACTCTATAAAGTGCAGAGAAGAGCAAACAAGATGATTAGAGGACTGTAGGCTAAAACATGAATGGTTGTAGGAACTGGGCTTGGCTAGTCTAGTGAGGAGAAGGACCAGGGGAGACATGATAGCAATGTCCTGATATTTGAGGGTATGCCCCCAGAGAAGGAGGAGGGGATCAAGCTATTTTCTAAAGCACCTGAAGGCCAGACAAGGAATAATGGATGGAAACTGAACAAGGAGACATTCAACCTGGAAATAAGGAGAAATTTTCTGACAGAACAATCAACCAATGGAACAGCTTTGCCTTCAGAAGTTGTGGGAGGTCATCACTTGAGACTTTCAAGAAGAGGTTGGACTGCCATCTGTCAGAAATCATGTAAGGTCTGCTTGGTGGGGGTGGGGGTTGGACTAGATGACCTATAAGCTCCCTTCCAAAGTTGGAGCAACTTTTATTTAGAGAAAGAGTTTGGGGGGTGCGGATCCATTAGAATCACTGGGTCTTTGCATCGGTTAGCTTTTCAGCAGCCCGAATTCAAAAAAACAGCAGGTGGGAGAGGCGAAAGGAGAATTAAAATACAACAAGGCGTGTAGATTCTAAAGAAACAAACACTTGCTGTCTTGGGTGGTGTTGGAAGTTACGATTCCCCTCTCTTCTAGGAAAACAGCCCCCACCCTTTGTCAAGTAGGACTATTAAAATAGGTGGAGCCAGCTTACTTTTCACAACAAAGGAAGGAGAAAATTACAGGCATGAGATATAGAGAAAAAACCCTACAAACTAGCTAAAATCAAATCGATGGCAAGCTATAAAAAACTTGTGAAAAGCAAACCAAAAGGCATGGCAGGAAGGAACCATGTTAGCAAACAAGCAACTACAAAGGATCAGGACAATAAAACCAAGATCCCAGAAAAAGATCCCAATCGGAAAGAGACAGGAATTCAACTCGAACACAAATCAAAGACTTCAAAGAAAATCAAAGAACCTGAAGTGTATAAGAGAGAAGTTTTCCTACTCACTTATTAGATTAATCCTAGGAACACTGTGAGATTTCTTTTTACCTGCCTTCCTATTAATAAACTGATTCTGACTTTCAACGCAGCTGACCAAATCATTTTGCATTTCTCCCAGCCGGGAAATTTGAATCTACAAAAGGAAAGAACTTTGCCTATTCCTTAAAGGGCAAGGCTTCTTTTTCCTTTCCTCAGTGGCTTTCTGAGTTTTTTTCTTTGCCAGGTGAAGAGCCATATAGGGGAGTGAGGGGGACTTTCAGAAACTCTCAGTTAAGTAAGTTGCGCGAGCTGCTATTTCTTCTCCCCTCCCTGCCCCCATTTCCCTTTCGGGGAAACTTTTTTATGGTGGATTTTTGACTTTTCCCAATTCGCTTGCTGGGGTGGTGGGAGGTATCCATTCTCTAGACTCTGCCTTTTCTCTTTGGCTTACAGTTTCCAGAGTTTTCCCAGTCTCCTAATATGCCCGTGCACACGCGCACACACGGGGGGGGGGGGGGGGGGCTGCCCAATGCAGTTTCTCTGTATTAATCGGTGTTATTCTGCTATTATTCTCCTCGCTCTTAGAGTAAGTTGTGCACGCTACTATTTCCTCACCCCTCCCTGCCCCCATTTCATGTTGCCTTTGATCACAAAGTAGATCTTAATGATAAACAACCCTTTTGTAACTTACCAACTGTATGCCAAATCCCCTCCCCCCCCCAAACCACAAAGCAAATCCCAGCCACCACCTCAGGCTTAATGGGTTTGGGTTATAAGGAAGTGGGTCGAGTTAGTACTGCCACTTGTTGTGGGAGGTGGCCAAAGAGGCATGCTGATATGGGATGCAGCCAGCACTCATCATGCCAAAGATATGAAGCGTTTTCTTGCACACAGAGAAGAGTGGATCAAATAATGATTCCTGCAGGAATGACGGCACATCTTCAAACCCTAGACATTGCAGTAAACAAACCATTCAAGGACCATCTGCAGGTACAAATCAACGACTACATTGAGAATCACATGGAGAGAAACCAACGTGAAAACTTCGTGAAGCCTAGCCTGGCAGAGGTTGTGAGCTGGGTGAAGAAGGCATGGGATACCATCACTGACACCTGTGTTGCCAACGCACTACGAGCAGGATGCACGGACAAGAGATGCTCGTTTAAGGAGACCTCTATTGCTAGACATCAGCGATTGGGACCAATCCTTTTCCAGGCAATGGAATCACAAGAGATTCCAGCCAGAATTCAGGATTTGGAGAGTTAGGACGATGTTCCAGAAGAAGATGAATAACTATTTGAATAAATCGTTCCTGTACTTGAATAAATTGTGGGTTTTGAATAAATAAGTGGGTTGGTTTATTTATTTATTTTTAATCAAATGGTGGATTTTTAATAAATTGGGGTGTTGCTTTGTGGTTCCCCTGGGGGGGGGGAGGTGGCTGGGATTTGGCATACAGTTGATAAGTTACAAAAGGGTTGTTTATCATTAAGATCTGCTTTGTGATCAAAGGCAACGTCAAATGGGGGCAGGGAGGGGAGAAGAAATAGCAGCTCCTGCAACTTACTTAACCGAGAGTCCCCCCTCACTCCCCCATTTGGCTCCTCACCTGGCTGCAGAAAAAGACAACCAAACTCAGAAGGCCACCCAAGACAGCAAGCGTTTGTTTCTTTAGAATCCACACGCCTTGTTGTATTTTAATTCTCCTTTATCCAATCCCACCTGCCGTTTTTGAAATCAGGCCACTGAAAAGCTAACCGATTCAGGTTTGCAAAGACCGGGTGATTCCAATGGATCCTTCCACCCACCCACCCCACATCTCTAAAGAAAAGTTGTTCCAACTCTAAGAGCGAGGAGAATAACAGCAGAATAATACCGATTAATACATAGACACTGCATTGGACGGCAGGCCCCCTCCCCCCCGGTGTGTGTGTGCAAGTGTGCGCGCATATTCAGAGACTGGGAAAACTCTGGAAGCTATGAGCCAAAGAAAAGGCAGAGGCTAGAGGAGAATGGACGCCTCTGAAAAGTGAAAAGTCCTAGACGTGTTCAAAAGTGCCTCCCCCTGCATTTTTTTTTTCTTATTTGCTTTTCTTGTGTGTGAGAAAGAAAGTGGGGGTGGTGGCTTTGGATGAGCGACGACTGTGGCAGGGAAAGCAAGGATCAAAAGCAGCGGCACAGTGGCCAGGCTTTCCAGAGTGGACAATGGCAGGCTATAGGTAGGCAAGCAAAGGTGCGCATGGTGTGCTCCTAACAGCCGCTAAAGAACGGCCCGATGGAGAGGCAAGGGTACAGGAGGGGGGAATTAAGGCACCCTTCGAAAAGACTGCCTAGCTGTTTTTTTTGGGGGGGGGGGTCAAAAAAAAATAAGGCCCAGCCTTATTTTCTGAGAAACACGGTAGGTTTTTTTTTTTCCTATTTGATCTGTCCTGACTTCCCCCTTTTTTATTTTCTGTTCGTTCCTGGAATGTATGATTAATTATCTTGGCTTGCTTAGGAACTCTCGTCAATGTGGTTTGTTTTGGTTTTCTTTTGCATTTTCATTATTTACTTTTGTGACTTTGTGCCTAATAAAACAGTGAAGTTAAGTTGAAGATATTACCGGACTTTAATGTACGTTTTGGGTTTTGGGTTATCTTGAGAGACTACGGGTCATCACACTCCTTTTCCTTCCCTTAATTTTCTATTTTCTATTTTTCTTTTCTTTTTATTTTATATAATAAAACAATTTTTTTTAAAAAAAAGAGAATCTCACTAGACATATACAGGTAATCCTCACAACAGTTCATTTACAAAACATCAAAGTTACAATGGCAATGAAAAGTTTGACTTATGACTGTTTTTCATAGTTATGACCAGTGGTGGGATTCAAATAATTTAACCAGTTTTCTGCCCTAAATGACTGGCTGGGTGGGTGTGGCTGGGTGGTCATGTGACTCAGTGGGCATTGCCAACTTGACATCACATACGTCGAGGGCGTCTCGCCTGGCCTCCTGAGCCCTTCTGGTCTTTGTCTATTAATTTGTCTACTACTACAGTCTGGTTGATTATCTAATGCTCGCCTGTCCTTCTGGATTCGGAACTCCCACAGATTCTTAGCTCTATTATTCTCCACAATCTACACTGATCTACCCTTTGGGTTCTATCTAGTAGTAAATCCCTGCTTTTATAAATCTGGTGTTTAGTTCCTGTTCTTGTGCTGTTATAATCAGTGATCAGTGCTGCCTTTTACACACACACACACACACACACACACACACACCTACACACACACACCTACACACACACCAGACTAGGGATTTGCAACCTTAAACACTCAAAGTGTCATTTGGACCTGTTTCCCACAGTAAACACGGGGAGATACAAAACCCTTGAGACATCTAAAATGAAGATAACACTGCATATCTCTTTTTTTGTTTACCTTTATGCTTTTAGTCTATTTAATTCAGTACTATTTCTTCTGGACCTTAGGTGGAAAAAGAGCTTTCCTATCACTTGCTGGAGATGTCATGGGTTAATCTGGGAAATTCTATGAGCAAATTCTAATTTACTGGAATTGCATTTTTGGCTTAATTGTAATTATATATTCAGTTAAATTTGAAGCATTTTATATAATGGTTTCTTCTACTTCAGGAATAATTATAAAAATGATTTATAACTCATTTCTTTACTAGTAGTAGAAACAAAATAAGCAGCCATAAATTTCACCTAAAGTTGGAACCATATATTTGGATTCTGATGGATATTTATTATTGTGAATGATTTTGCAAAACAGTGGCTGGGAAGATTTGCCACAAATAAGTTTACAAAGCACCTACTTCAAATAACTTTTCTTGATGGTGTATTCTTACTTGGCCTCTTGTACTGTACCACTGCATTTTGGATTCAAATGCAAATAAAAAATAATAAAAAATTGGAGAGCACAGAGAAAGGAATGCTGCACCTGTTTACAATTCTTTAAGGCAACTGCATTTTTCCCCCCTGGGATTATGCAGCTGTCTTTCTTCTCCAGAAAAGGCCATATTTTGTTTGAAGAATTGCAGACAAATGCATTCCTGTAGCAATGCACATTCCTACGCCTATAATTTTTCTGCCTTTTCAAGACAGGTGAGATATTCTCAGTCTTCACAAGATTACAGGCGCTTCTTAGAGATTAAAAAGAGGCAAATCTACAAACTGACGCCTGCCGGATAGGCCACTTCCTTTCTAGATAGGCAATGTTAGGGGGAAACTTTCCTTCAATTTTAATGCCCATCATCATCCCAGCCCCGCATGGAACATGACGTCCTGCACCCTTGCAGGGTCTTCTCGCAATGCGCACAGGATCCTCTAGGGGGCTCCCTGGAAGAGCCGGGCAGCTCCTTCCGCGCCCCCGCCTAACAAGAGAACTGAGCATGTGCCGGCTTCCCTCCTAGTCAAGAGACAGACGTGCTTCCGGAGGTATTTTCCAGCAAAGGCTTGAAAGCTTCTCCGCTCTTTCCACGGTGTCCGGGTCAGCCTTTCTATCAAGCAAAGAGGCTGCAGGGAAGTCTTGGACTTGGAGATCCAGATGTGAGTCGGGGTTCATTGATGGGAGTCGGGGGATTATCTCCCGTGCTGGAGACTCGCATGGAGACATGCAAAACTTCCATCAGGAGTCGTGGGAAGGGGTGGTGGTGGTCCCAAGTTCCCCTACCACCCCTGTGCATGCACGGGCCAGGCAGCGGAGAAAGCAAAGCTTCGGATTTTCCTCCAGGAAGGGGAAAAAAAAAAACAGGGTCGCAGAGAAGAGGATTTACCCTCCATTTCGACGGGAAAAGCTCTGGATGGGAGGGAGAGGAGGAGTGCTTCCAAGTCAGCCTTGACTCCTGCACAGTTTCCTCCATATTTCTTGGCCCCGTTTTCAGAAAGGGGTTCGCCTCGCCTCCTCCTTAGGCCGAGAGAAGCGAGCGTATAAAGGCTGCAACTCCGTGTGCAAGAAGTTCGGTGCAAGGTATGCAAGGATTGGAACTTGGTTTCCTGCCTTTCTCCACTGACTGGTTCTGCCACCCGGTAAATGAGGAAGATGTTGTAGGAGGGAGGTGCTCCTAAGATATGATTGGGCAAGCGTTTTTTGTCAAGCTTGGCTTTTGTAAAGCCTGGGTGTTGAAAGCCTAGTTGGTTTATTTACGTATTAAGTGGATTTAGAGAGCCCCTATATCATTTGCTGTTTATGGGACAGATAGTTGGTCTTAACTATGCAGCCATAGAAATGATATTAAACTGTCTATTGTATTAAATAAAACTAACGTTAGCCATAGAGAGCCATTTGGTTCAATGATGAAAGCACAAGGCTTGAAATCAAGAGATTAACTTCTAGGTCTAGTCCAGACTTTGGCATGAAAGCCTTGAGCCCATCCCAACTCTCAGCCCAATCTACCACACAGGGCTGTTGTATGGGAAATAAGAAGCATTATGTATAATTGCTTCCTAGAGTAATTTATAATAAAAATAATACAGAAGACATGAACATAAAAAATTAAATTTTAATAAAAACTAGGAGGCAGAAATCAAAAGCATTTTTAAATGTATTTTTCTAATATATTGATAGACATTGACATCCTGAAGGGTTCTCTGCAATTTTCCCCATATGTAGAGAGATCAAGCTTACTAATACGTTCCCTCCTCCACCATTTCAGACATTGGTAGGTTCATCCAAATCTGTCTTTTTTTTCCTTCTGTTCCCCCTTCCCTTTTCTCCCTTGATAAGGATGCTCAGTAGTCAATTAATCACCCTAATAAACACCCTGAATTATTTCTTTTCCATTTCAGGTGTGTAAGCTGGAAATATTTTCTGGTTCTTCTGAAGTTTTAAGTATCTTGTCTGGGAAGAGAGCTGAATGGCCTTGGAAAATTTCACCAGACCTCTTGTGAACAGAAAGACCTGCGGAGATCCATGGGTCCATTTTGGAGCTGTATTAGAGACCAGAGAGAAGATAGAGGGACAACCTCCAGCAGATGCCGAAATTAGAAAAGGCCCTCCAGCTGCTCAGCCTTGGAGCTGTGGGAGGAATGGGGCAATGAATCCTGGGCAGAAGAGCCACGAAGAGGCATCCAACAGTTCAGAGGTCCAATGCTGTCACTTCAGAAAAGTGCAGTTCCAGGAGGGGAGCAGTCCCCGAGATGTTTGCACTCAGCTTCACTACCTTTGTCGTCAGTGGCTGCAACCAGAAAAACACACCAAGGCTCAGATGCTGGACCTGGTGCTCCTGGAACAATTGCTGGCTGTGCTTCCTCCAGAGATGGCAAAATGGGTGCGGGAGTGTGGAGCAGAGACCAGTTCCCAGGCAGTGTCCCTGGCTGAAGGCTTCTTGCTGACTCAGGAGGAGGAAAACATGGAAGAAGAGTTGCAGGTGGGAGAATGTAATCATGGCAGCTCTAAAGGGGATTTCTCTGAATTTGTCAATTCTTCTCTGGCAGAATTTTCTTGGATTATTAACTCCTAAGGGAATTTGTTCTATTCTATTCTTCCGGAGGATGTATTTGGGTCAATTCTTTCACTCTGTTTAGAGTTTCAATAATGGACATTGAGGGCTGCTAGTTTGAAGGTGCCCTATGATAATTCATTCCTATCTCTATGCTCTTCCTTTGTTTCTCGTATCACATCATGTCCAGAAATGTGTGGAAGCTGTGACTGAGTATCCCAAGGGGAGGAAAGATTCATTCAGATCTTCTCAAGAGCTGCTCTTCAGGGAGAACTTCCAGGAAGATCAAAGTCAAGACGCTACGCAAGGTAAAAAAAAAAAAAGCTCTTTCTATGTGAAGTGAGGTTTCAACATTTAGCTGATTATTTCGCTTCACTTTACTGGAGTGTCTCTCTTTAAAAATCTAATTCCACTATTTTTATCTTTCTCATAGAGAGTAGAAAGCTGACCGTGGACTTTTTAGAATCACCTCTTTGTGCTGGAGCTGAACCAGTACTTCAGGTAATGAGGAGAAACATTGGAAATGGTCCATAAATCTTGAATGGATTTCATTTTGTTCTAGAGTTCAATGTATAAAATTGCTTTTTCTAAGCAATACAAATTTGACATCTTTCTTCTTTGCATTGGGTAGACCAGGATGGCCCCAAGGGCCGGATCCAACCACTTCACGGGCCTTGAGTGTGATACCCCTGTTCTAAGAGGATCCTTTGTGAGATGCCTTCTCCACCCATCCTGCTTCACCATTAGATTTCATTGACCAGACTAAAAAACATATCCATTTTTGCCTTTTAAAAAGCGTCTTTGGTACAACCATGACCTGATGATTGAGAATCTCTATCGACATATAGAGTTCTGTTACAAGCTCTTCCAATTCCTTCGTGAAGGTTTGGAGGTTGGCTACGTTTCTCCCTCAGTGGATAAAGTAAGCCATTGGAAAACATGTGAGGTGGGTTTTGCCAGTATTTTGCTCTGCCCATCCTAGGAAGAATGGGAGTCACTGATAAGTAGTGGATTTAAGACCCAACTATCAATTGACCAAGAATAGTTTAATTGGTTACACTGTAAGGCATTCCAGATACTTCCAGCTTGATCAAACATGGTTTGGTTGTGCCATTAGCCAAAAGCGGTGAGATCTTATTCTTAATTCTGCAGAAGATTCTCATATTTTTTTTTCAGTGGATCTGTTTCCTAGAATTGGTGGAGGAAATTATCCCATTTTTCTTGGGATTCTCTGTTAATAAGGAACCTTGTGTCCTTTTTCAGGATATTTTTTCTTTTGAGGAAGTGGCTGTGTATTTCTCCGAGGAGGAGTGGTCTCAACTGGATGCTGACCAAAAAGCACTCCATGCAGAAGTCATGCTGGAGAATTCCAGGAATCTCTTTTCTCTGTGTAAGAAACCCTTTCTATGATCACAAACGTAGAGTAGGGCCTTGAATGTTATTTCTGATTTTTTAAAAAAATCATTTATTTACAGTGCATTCACAAAGTATTCAGACCCCCTTCACTTTTTTTCAATTTTGTTATGGTGGTTCATGATTCTACAGTTATTGAAATGAGTATTTTGTATTTTATGAGCTCAAAACATTAAAAAAACTATTTAATAAGGGAGGCTATGAAGACTTCAAATATTTCTTTGAATAAATTTCCTTCGTTTATAAAGTCAGCTTTGTCAAATGGTTAAGATACCAGGCTAGAAAATGGGTAACTGTCAATAGTAGTTCTGCCTTGGGCATGAATGCTGGCTGGGTGACTTTGGGCCAAAACTCTCTCAGTTCAACCCATTTCACAGAGTTGTTGTAGGGAAAATAGCAGGAGAAAGGAACATTGGGTTTGTCTGCTACCTTAGTTATTTACATAAAGCAAAGGAAGGATATACAGTGCATTCAGAAGGTATTCAGTCTCCTTATTTTGTCAATTTTGTTATGCTGCAGCCTGATTCATTTTTTTCTCATTAATCTATGCTTGTTGCCCAATAATGATAAAGTGAAAACTTTGTCATTTTAGAAATGCGTGTAAATTTATTACTTTCTAGCCTGAGATCTTAACCTTTTCAACAAAATGACTTTATGGAAGAAGGAAATTTATTGAAAGAAAACCTGGAAAACTGCATAGCCTGGCTTTTTGCATAAAGGAAATTGTTGTTTTTTTTTTAAAAAAAAAATAAGTTTCTGCTCATGAAATGCAAAATACTCATTTCATCAAATATATTAGGAAGAATCTGAGGAAGAGGTTGAATGTACTGAGGAAGGTTCTTGTTACTAGGATTCAGGATTCCCTCCTGAACCTGGTCACTGGGTTCCTGATGGCCCTAAGCTGCTATAACAGGGGTGGGCAAACTACAGCCCGCGGGCCACATCCGGCCCGTTGGTCTGTCCAATCCGGCCCGCCCCTGAAAAAAAATCGCTGGGCGTGGCATATTGCCCTGCGCCGCGTGGCCCCCAAAGCTGCAAAACAGTGCGGAGCGCTCTTGGGGTAGGAAAGAAAAGAAGAACTTTGCAAAGGCCTCGGCTGGGAGTTCGAAATCACCTTCGAGTGCGACCTCTCCGAAGGTGAGTCCCCGCCGATCCCCCTTTTTTTCCCCGGGGCTTCCAGGCTTAAACTTTGCAAAGGCAAAGTTTGCAGGCGGGAGCGTCTTCCGGCCGAGGAGCGGAAAGGGTTCCGCCCGGTGGGCGGGCAGGCGGGCTGCTTGGAGCCACCTAAAGCTAGGCCGCTGCTGGTGGAGACTTGCCCTGCCTTGGTGCCCCGTTTCCCGGCTTGGCGGTCCTGCTCAGGCGGCACTTTAAAAGCCTGCTCCCAGCACCCGAGCAACTTCCAAGCAACTTGCGGCTTCCTTTTTCCTCGCGGGCGCTTGCGCCTGGCCCTGAGCCGCGCGGCGGAGGGGAAACTCGGAGCACCGCCGGTCGCCTCCTCCAAGCAGCTCGCCCGCCCACCGGGCGGAACCCTTCCCGCTCCTCGGCGGGAAGATGCTCCCGCCTGAAACTTTGCCTGTGCAAAGTTTAAGCCTGGAAGCCCCGGAAACCCGAGCAACTTCCCAGCAACTTTCGGCTTCCTTTTAACTTGCGGGCGCTCGCGCCTGGCCCCAAGCCGCGCGGCGGAGGGGAAGCCCGGCGGAGGGGAAGCCCGGCGGGTGGGCGGGCTGCTTGGAGGAGGCGACCCGGCGGTGCTCCGGCAGCAGCAACAGGCAGTTCCGCCCGGGCTCCACTCAGGTGTCCGGCTGGGGATGTCAGAAGTTGCTACTGCCGGCGCAGCTCCACGCGGCTCCAGTCCCGCGTTGCTTTGGGAAGGAGAAGGCAAAACCAGGAACCGCTGAGCCTGAGCCTCCGGTGCCGCTGCTGCCATTGCAAAGCACCGCCGCGACTCTTTGCCTTTCCCTTCCCGAGGCAACACGGGACTGGAGCCGCGCGGAGCCGCGCCGGCAGTAGCAACTCCTGACTCAGGGGGACTCCGAGGGGAGGGGAAGGAGGAGAAGAGGGGGGGAAGGGGGGGCGCGATTCCCAAAAAATCTTGTGCTGACCCGGCCCGTCTGTCAAATTTTAAAAGTCAATGTGGCCCCCAAGCCAAAAAGTTTGCCCACCCCTGTGCTATAAGCAAGACTGGATGACCTCTGAGAGGGTTGTTCCCTTCTTGGAGATATGCCCACTTGTATACTGACTTTGGCATTAGCCTAAGTTGAGGGTGGGGAGCTATTTTCATCCAGAAATTCCCTTTGGCTTTCAAAGATTCAGCTCTGCAGACAAGTGGAGCTTCGACTTTGGCTGAAGTTAGGAAGTGCTGAGTATGTTCTTGCCCTAGCATGATACATTGTCCAATACACTTTGGGAGTTTGTGGCACCATGGAATTGTCCCAGGAGAAAGATTAGGTAAGGGCTGTGATCT
>NW_020717196.1:113998-156781 GCF_900518725.1 Notechis scutatus | reverse complement strand
TGAAGCCAAAAGTCTCTCTCTCTCCCCCTGAGAACAGAGCTGGAGACAGTATCCTGCGATCCCAAATAAAGAATGATCGATCGGTAGGAAAATGGGGTGGGGAATTTTCCTGCAGACTTTTTGGGGGATTTTCCCGGGGTCTCTGGTCTGCGGGATTTAAAATTATGAGTTTGGTGGTCCCTGAGGTCCAAAAGGTTGGTGACCTCTGTTCCAGAAGAAGACCTGTTGGCTTCTTCTTCTTCTTCTCTTGACTTTCCTTGGGGCACCCTAAATTCTCTTCCAAGGCATGGGGTTTGGCCAAACCATTCGACTTTGCTCAAAATGATGAATCTGGTGTCTAGGAGGGTCTTTCCTTGACACCCAGGTCCAGACAATAAGGCTACAACCTCATGGCTGACCCCAAAAAAGGTGGAGGAACCCTAAATATGGGCCAGCCAAGGGTGCGACCCAGCTGTCTGCTCTCCTGCCTGCCAGATCTCTTGATGAGAGAACCATAAAGCTTCCATCCCATCTGGAAGCATTTAAATGACCATCGCTTGCAACACCTCGGTTGGGTTCTTAATCATCGGGCAGACAAAGTCAGAGCTGCCACGAAGCTCAGCTGAATATTTGGGGTTTTGGAGACCCTTCTGAGCAGGGAGACTTCCAGCAAATTGGTCCTGGGAAAGGAAGACATAACCTCCCGTCCTCTTAAGGAGGAAGATAAACTGTTTGAGATAACCGAGATAGAAGAAATCTTTAGACGATGCAAAATAAGGGACATAACTTTGGAAAAAATCTCTCTTAGTTTCTTGGTCTTCCTTCACTTCCTTCTTGGTCTTCCTTCACTTTCCAACGTCCAGTTCAACAAAATTACCATTTTTTAAATGTACATTTTAGAATAGAATAGAATGACAGAGTTGGAAGGGACCTTGGAGGTCTTCTAGTCCAACCCACTGCTTAGGCAGGAAACCCTGCACCATTTCAGACAAATGGTTATCCAATCTCGTCTTAAAAACCTCCAGTGTTGGAGCATTCACAACTTCTGGGGGCAAGTTTTGTTCTACTGATTAATTGTTCTAACTGTCAGGAAATTTCTCCTTAGTCCTAGACTGCTTCTCCCCTTGATTAGTTTCCATCCGTTGCTTCTTGTGATGCCTTCCGATGCTTTGGAGAATAGCTTGACCCCCCTCTTCTTTCTGGCAGCCCCTGAGATATTGGAACACTGCTGTCATGTCACCCCTAGTCCTTCTTTTTATTAGACTAGACGTATCCAGTTCCTGCGACCGTTCTTCATATGATTTAGCCTCCCGTCCCCTTTTAATTCAAGTTTTGGTTCACTTGTATTTCTATAACATTTCTCATCTGAGCAATGCCTAGATCTGTTGGTGTAAGTCCTTCCTACTAATGAAATCATTTTATATTTGGGCTTCAGATCTACGCACTGTATGCACCACAATGACCAGAGCAGCCTGGCCCCTTCTAAGCAATTGAGGCTCTGCAGCCCTCAGCCCCATTTCCAAGATTTTTAAGGGGTCATGGCCCCAAACATCTGGAAGAGACTTGAAAACCTGACTCTGGGGAGGGGTGGGGTTGGGGTTTTGGTGTTTTTTTTTAGAAAAATAAGGCATCCATTTTTCCATGCTCGCACGCTTCCTTTGCAGAAGTTGCATCTTTTCAAACGGCAGAAGAAAAAATCCTGGTGGCTCCATGACTCTAAAAATAAAATGCAATCACAGCAAATTTGGGGGCATGCTCTCTTGGGGAGGGGGCACATGGCATACTTGGAGACTTTTTAATGGAGGAGTAGACAAGCTCATGGCCAGCAGGACTACCTTAAGTTGGAGGCCACCATTCCAAATGAGCCTTCCGGGACCCATTTGGGCGTTTCATGTGGTTTTCCTTCTTCGTTCCATTCGTTTTTTGGCTGTGAGCAACTGCAGCTCTTCATTTTTTCCAGTCAAGGCCCGTGATGCATAAAACACCCTGCCAAGAGTTGATTCCTAGAGTCCAGGATGGTCTTTGTAGAAGAAGAGATCCCCCTTTAGGATACTTGCAATAGTGCTCGGCCTCTTAATTAGAAGAAGGTGTTGGGGTAATATACCCGTAGCAAGTAAACCTCCGAGACAAATCGGTTCCTCAAAGGATAGTTTTATTGGGTGTATCCTATTGGCACAGTTCTGGCGAAAAACCGACTCTGAAGATTTCCGCGTTTTCACCTCATTAAAAGTAAAAGTTTTTCCCCTTCCCTCAAACATGGTCCAATCAAGGTGCTATCCAGTTGCCTGGTAACATCGCTCCTCCTCTCTCTGGCCAGGTGTTAGACTGTCCTTGGTTCCCAAAGGAAAGCATTTTATTTTGGCTACAAAACTCACAGCTCTCTCTATTCCCCCCCCTTCCTATCCCTCAGCTCCAGTGTGGCAACGCTGAAGCATCGAAATGGCTGCGGTCAGGTTAGCTTCAGGGTTGATGGAAGACTTCTAGAAGTCAGACAAACGAGGGATAACAACAAACACACGTTAAATCCAAAACCCTTTGATTTTAGTTCAACCGCTGAGAATTATCGTCACTCACAGCCCGTAATGAGTCTTCACCGGTTATAATTAGTCCCATGGAAGTCTGCCAAAGTCCTTCGGGAGAAGTCCGATAAGGACGCACCTTTATCTTACTTGAAGTGCTGCCAATGACTAAAGTACCAATTAGTCTTTCAAAAACCAAACTGAGCACAAATTCACCACGGAGCTTTCGGGTTCCAAACTGACCAGAGTGAACAATGTTGCTTCCTGCAAAGGCTCATGTCCCTTTGCTCCTCCTTTATGTCTTATGGGAGGGGCCAATCACCTCCAAGCCTTACTCCTGAGTTGCCCCTTTTGTCTTAGCTGCTCTTGCCTTCCAGCAGCTCTGCGCACATGCGCACTGGGAACAGGCTCCCCTTGTTCCTATGCCTCACTTTTGTCAGATTCTGGAGGCTCTGGAGTCAGCACAGAACTCCCGATGGCTCTGGCCCCATCTCTATAATTGGACGCAGGACCCTTGTCCGAGTCCTCTCCAGACTCCTGGACTGGTCCCCGTTCTTCCCCACTGTCCAATTCTGCTGCCGTCTCCGCAGGCTGCCAGCGGACCATAACAAGGATTGGGGGTGGAAGTCCCATTGAGATAAAGTTAATGGGTTCTATCCAACGACATGAAAGTTCATGTGGACAAAAGCAAGGTTTTTATACCTGGGCAGGAAAAGCCAAAGGTACAAGCACAGATTAGGTGAAACCTGGCTCAAAAACTGTGACTGTGAGAGGGACCTTAGACTTCTAGTGGCCGATCCCTATCCCTTAAACATGAGCCAGCCGTGTGCGGCAGCAGCCAAAAAAGCAAACACAATCCTAGGTTGTATAAACAGAGGCACAGAATCCAAATCATGCGAAGTATTAGTTCCGCTTTATAAAGCCTCAGTAAGGCCACACCTGCAATACTGCATCCAAGTTTGGTCACCACACTACAAAAAAGATGTTGAAACTTTGGAAAAAGTGCAGAGAGCAGCAATTAAGATGATTAAGGGCCTGGAGATAAAAACGTATGAAGAACAGTTGCAGGATTTGGGTTTGGCTGGTCTAGAGAAAAGGACTAGGGGGGACATGATAGGAATATTCCAATATTTGAGGGGCTGCCACAAAGAAGAGGGGGGGGTGTCAACTTATTTTCCAAATCACCAGAAAGAAAGATAAGAAACAATGGTTGGGAACTAATCAAAGATAGAATCAACCTGGAATTAAGGAGAAATTTCCTAATAGTGAGGACAATTGACCAGTGGAGCAGTTTCCCTCCAGAAGTTGTTCTGGGGGTTTTTAAGAAGAGACTGGACAGTCACTTGTCTGAAATAATATAGGATCTCCTGCTTGAGCAGGGGGCTGGACTAGAAGACCTTCAAGGTCCCTTCCAGCTCTATTCTGATTCTGATTTTATCCAGATCCCATAATTGTTAGTTTCTATTTGTGTTCTTCGCCGTGTCCATTCCACCCCTTGTAAAAAAAAAAAAAGAAGTCACCGGATATTTGGGACCACAGCTGCCTGAATCGTCAATCACGAGACAAGGAGGGTGTCTATAGAGTGTCTTGGTAGATCTAGCTTTGAGATAACATGCCGCCCATGGCTTTTGTCTTCTAGGAGAAAGAGAAGAAGTACATGCTGCCGGTGGACAACTTGAAGGTGCGAGACATCGAGAAAAGTTTCATGTCCAGCAAGCACATCTTTGCCCTCTTCAATACGGAGCAAAGGTAGGATCTTCTTCTGGACCCGCTCAAGAGGATGACCTCAGCAAGTAGGCAAGTCTACGAAATGTTTCACCTTCTTTCCTTCCCCCGCCACCACCCAGGAATGTTTACAAAGATTACCGTCAACTGGAGCTGGCGTGTGAAACCCAGGAGGAGGTAGATAGTTGGAAGGCGTCCTTCCTGCGGGCTGGAGTTTACCCAGAACGCGTTGTGGTGAGTTTGAGGAGCAGTGGAAAATGAAACATGAGCAGGAGTGAAAGTTGGAAATTGAACCATCTCACTGAGACTTAGTTCTGCGTTTGTTTAGATCACCGATTGGGGTGAAAATCAAGAAGAGGAGGAAGAATTCTAAACTTCTTCCCTTCCCCTATTTTAAACAGAAGTCGTGTTCTTTGCAGGATGCAATGCGTGGTGGAGAAGTCTTAATTTTATCAAGTAGGGCCCTCTCAGTTTAAAATTGGGTGTAAAGGAGTGTAAAGGGACGCGGTGGCTCAGTGGCTAAGATGCTGAGCTTGTCAATTGGAAAGGTCAGCAGTTTGGCGGTTCGAATCCCTAGCGCCGCATCACGGAGTGAGCTCCCGTTCCTTGTCCCAGCTTCTGCCAACCAAGCAGTTCGAAAGCATGTAAAAAAAATGCAAGTAGAAAAATAGGGACCCCCTTTGGTGGGAAGGTAACAACGTTCCATGCACCTTTGGCATTTAGTCATGCCGGCCACATGACCACGGAGGCGTCTTGGGACAGCGCTGGCTCTTCGGCTTTGTAACGGAGATGAGCACTGCCCCCAGAGCCGAAAACGACTGGCACGTATGTGCGAGGGGAACCTTAACTTTTACCTTACAGCAGGGGTGTCCAACCTTGGGAATTTGAAAACTTGTGGACTTCAACTCCCAGAATCCCCCAGCTGGGAGTTGAAGTCCACAAACCTTCAAATTCCCAAGGTTGGACATTCCTGAACTGCCGCATCCCCTAGGAGGAGAAGCCAGGGAATGACAACATGAAATAGACTCTTGCAAACATCTTTTTTCCAAGATTTTTCGTAAATGTGCAGAGGAGGCCAGAAAGGAAAGAGACCCCAATATTAGCTTTTGATTCTAACTGGTGGGCTGCCATGTTGAATGGTCCACCAGAAGGACAATGGCGCCATCTGTTGGCGAGGCTCTGGAACAACAGCACCTTCATTGGCTCCACCATACATTGTGTTCTTGTTAAGATTTCAGTTTTCAACCAATTTTCTGTTGTCTCCTTTTGTTTTTTTTTATTTTTCTTCCTTTGCACTCCCCATCCAAGTGTTACATTTTATGGGTGCTAATCCCTCGAGTTTCGTCCGCTTTCCATTCAATCCTGCACCGATGCTGAGAAAAAAATGGCTTTGCTGGCAAATCACTTGTTTTAAGAAGTGATGTTTAAGATTGACAGATCGGTGACGTGTTAGCAAATCATTCTCAGTGCTTAAAGATCACTGAAATACATTTTCCCCCCATAAGCATCTCCAACCTCATTCTGAAGGTCTTTCAGTGCTGCCCTTAAGCCAATTTTATTTTTAATTGGTTGCCTTTTGACTTTGGGTAAAGATCCCGTTCCAATTATATCCATGAATACACTGAATTACTTAGCCAGGAAATATACCTACCTTCTTTTTTAAAAAATCACATTTTTTTCTTGTTTTTTTTTGTGTGTGTGCTCAAACTGGCCTCACAGGACAAAGATAAAGTAAGTGACGGATCCTTCTTTTCCTGTGCCATTTTCCTTTGAATTATACTTTTTTTCATTGGACGCATTTTTAAACTCCTTTTTTTCTTTAATTTAAACTTTTATCCCTATATTCTAAGAGAAAACTTTGTCCTTCATCTTTTTTTCTCTCCATACTATGTTGCCTGCTTGGTTTTGTTTCTGATCCTTTCTAGGATGTTCCTTTCTGCCTGTTTCCATCTTCTCTGGAACATATCCCCCCCCCCTCCCCAATTCATAAGCTATATCAGAAAGAAAAAACACACACAATTTTTTATATATACTGCATATAATATTTAGTTTCCCAATCATTGGTCCCCGGGGCCTGCCAGGTATGTACATTTTAACGTAAATTATTATAGGTTTAGAGATTAAATCCAAACATCACGGGATTGAGGGATTGAGTCACAATTGCACATCAAACTGCAAGGTGGCTTTTACCCCTCACACTTAAACTTGGTTCTGAATTGGTTTTCTGGTTTTCAAATCAACGCCAAAACCCGAATCCTAATTCTCGACCTGAATTTGATTTTGCAGACCTTGGATGCAGGAGTGTTTTTAGAGAGCTCCAGTGTAAGCAGGTAATGATGGTGATCAGATAAAACTGATCAACCTGATAAAACTCGTCCTTCTACAAAATCAAGTTTCGTATCTCGGGAGAACAAGTCTCCGTTTTCTTCCGTAAATGATTTAGATAAGCTGCATGGGAAGATGATGGTTCCTCAAAGCAAGGGTAGGCAACGAAGGTCCAGATTAAGCCTTGGATCTGATCCTAACCTCCTAATGAAGCTTCTTATCTAGAAGTTCAGAGAAGCATCAGAGGAGCTCCATGGAAAGTAGGCGATGGTAGGTTTTAGAACGTGGACCTCTTTGGCTTTTGATGTTTAATGGCTTGCTTTATCTCCCCATCGGTCTTCTGCAGTCTGCAGAGTCAGAAGAGAATGGCTCGGACAGCTTAATGCATTCAATGGATCCCCAGCTGGAGAGGCAAGTGGAAACGATCCGGAACCTTGTTGATTCCTACATGGCCATCGTCAACAAAACCATCCGTGATCTGATGCCCAAGACAATCATGCACCTTATGATAAACAATGTACGTATGACACACCATATATGATGTATGTGAATTGTATGGCGTTTTATGGGTGGTCTAGAGCCACCTCTTGAGTTCAAAAGCAGAAGGTTCTGGAGTAGCATGTTGATTGACCGGAAACAAAGTCAACTGTTGGCTTTGGGGTTCCCAACAGACGAGTCTAGTGGAGAGAAGGACCAGGGGGAACATGATACCAGAGTTTGAAGGGCTGCCACAGAAAGGGTCAAGCTGTTTTCCAAAGCACCTGAAGGCCAGACAAGGGATAATGGATGGAAACTGATCAAGGAGAGATTCAAATGAGAAATATGGAGGAATTTTCTGAGAATAATCAACCCTTGGAACAGAAGTTGACTTCGGAAGTTGTGGGAGCTTCATCACTGGAGGCTTTCAAGAAGAGACTGGACTGCCACCTGTCAGAAATGGTGTAAGGTCTCCTGCCTGGGCAGGGGGGGTGTTGGACTAGATGACTTAGAAGGTCCCTTCCAACTCTGTTAATCTAACATGGGGAGTGAGGAAAACTGATGATGAAGGAACAGGCAAATAAGAATATATTATCTTGTGATCCACCAGAGCCTAGAAGATTGGCAGAAAAAAAAAAAAGAGAGAGATGATGGAATGGGGTTGGAGAGAACTTAGTCCTGGCTAGGAGATATGATGAAAGACCTCTCTATTAGCCTACTTTAAATCACAAAGATGTTCTTGTGTAGGGAGGATTGTTACTGCATTGGTTTCCTTTACTCATTGGTTTAAAGCCTTTGTACCTACTCAACCTTTCAATCTAAGACACAAAGTGAAGCCAAAAGCCAGCTTCACGGACTTGTTCTGAAAGCTCTATCGATGACAAAGCGTGATCAATTCTCAGATTTAAATCAGGAGTGGGCAACCATTGAGGAATCCAGAACTCCAATAATTTTTCTCTGGGTAGGGATGACGAGCGGTCACCAGAGGTGATCCTCAAAGGGAATGATAAGATAATTCAGATGGTTGGATGAAGGAAACCAGTCAATCCCACCATCACCATCTAAGGTCCCTGGGTGAGTTGGGGCCATCAATAACCTCTTGGAGTGATTACTTTGGGATGTTGGAAGTAGAGAGAAGAGGCGCCTAGAGAAAAAGTAAGCGATGACATTAACCTAAAAGAAGGAACCGTCGTAGAGCTGTACAGATGAACAGAATAGAATAGAATTCTCTATTGGCCAAGTGTGATTGGACACACAAGGAATTTGTTTTTCGTGCCTATGCTCTCAGTGTACATAAAAAGAAAAGATACATTCATCAAGAATCATCAGATAGAACACTTAGTGATAGCCATAGGTTAGTAAATAAGCAATCAAATCATACTAGGTAACAAAACAGTATAAACCGTAGAGATACAAACAGCAAGGTTATAGTCCTAAGTGGGAGGAGATAGGTAATAGGAAGTATGAGAAGAATAGTAGCAATACAGTCTTAGTAAATAGTTTGACAGTGTTGTAGGAATTCGTTGCTTAGCAGAATGATGGCATGGGGGGGGAAACTTATTTATTTATTTTTATTTATTTATTTGATTTGTCAATTGTTTACAAGATAATAAGTATAAGTGTATACATAGTTGTGAATACATGAGATGGGTACATATAAGAAAAATAAAAGAATAGAGAAACAATAGGACAGGGACGGTAGGCACGTTGGTGCGCTTATGCACGCCCCCTACAGACCTCTTAGGAAAGGGGTGAGGTCAATAGTAGACAGTCTAAGGTTAAAGTTTTTGGGGTTTGGGGAAGAAACTACAGAGTCGGGTAGAGTATTCCAGACATTGACCACTCTATTGCTGAAGTCGTATTTCCTGCAATCAAGTTTGGTGCGGTTTACTTTGAGTTTGTATCTATTGTGTGCTCTTGTGTTGTTATGGTTGAAGCTGAAGTATTCATTGACAGGTAGGACATTGCAATGTATGATTTTATATACCATGCTTAAGTCAGACCGAAGACGGCGTAATTCAAGGTTTTCTAGTTCTAGAATTTCAAGTCTGGTGGCATAAGGTATTCTACAGCGAGTAGAGGAGTGGAGAACTCTTCTTGTGAAATATTTCTGGACTTTCTCAATTGTGCTAATATCAGATACGTAATGAGGGTTCCAGACTGATGAACTGTATTCGAGTATTGGTCTAGCAAATGTTTTGTATGCTCTGGTTAGTAGTGTGATATTGCCAGAGAAAAAGCTACGTAGGATTAGGTTAACAACTCTTAATGCCTTTTTGGCTATGTAGTTGCAGTGGGCTCTAGCACTCAGAAAACTGTCCTTGTGTCTAGTCGTTCGGGTGTGCAGTGCTCTATAGCATTATTTTGAGGGTAGAAGTTGAAACAATTTATGTCCAAGATGTGAGGGGTCCATAGATGTTTTCATTGCCCTCTTTGGGACTCGTGCAGTGGAAGGCAGGTTGGTAGCAATTGTTTTTTTCTGCAGTCCTAATTATTCATTGAAGGGACACGATGGCTCAGTGGCTAAGACGCTGAGCTTGTCGATCAGGAAGGCCGGCAATTCAAGCAGTTCAAATCCCTAGTGCCGTGTCATGGAGTGAGCTACCGCTACTTGCCCCAGCTTCTGCCAACCTAGAAGTTCGAAAGCATGTAAAAATGCAAGTAGAAAAGTAGGGACTAATTTGGTGGTAAGGTAACAGTGTTCCGCGCGCCTTCGGCGTTTAGTCCTGCCGGCCACATGACCATGGAGACGTCTTCGGACAGCGCTGGCTCTTCGGCTTTGTAACGGAGATGAGCACCGGCCCCTAGGGCTGGAAAAGACTAGCACGGATGTGCGAGGGGAACCTTTACCTTTGTCTAATTACCCTCTGGAGTCTGTGTCTGTCCTGTTGGGTTGCAGAGCCAAACCAGACAGTTACAGAGGTGCAGATGACAGACTCAATCGTTCCTCTGTAGAACCAAACCAGCAGTTGACACAGACCATGACCTCTGTCTTCTGCCTCCTCCCTGGCAGACCAAGGAGTTCATCAACTCCGAGCTCCTCGCCAACCTCTACTCCTGCGGTGACCAGAACACCCTCATGGAGGAGTCGGCCGAACAAGCCCAGCATCGCGACGAGATGCTGCGCATGTACCACGCCCTGAGAGAGGCCCTGAACATCATCGGGGACATCAACACCACAACCATTAGCACCCCGCTGCCTCCGCCGGTGGACGACTCTTGGCTGCAGGTGCAGAACATACCGTCCGGACGCAGGTACCCGAGGCGCAGGGGGGAGGCCCCGCTGACCTTCCTGGCGCCTCTGCCCAGCCGGATAGGTGGCCGCAGTGGTGGGATTCAAGTTTTTTTTTTACTACCGGTTCTGTGGGCATGGCTTGGTAGGCATGGCTTGGTGGGCGTGGCAGGGGAAGGTCACTGCAAAATCCCCATTCCCTCCCCACCCCACTAACCTGCTTTCCAGCTCCGTTCTCCTGTGCAGGGCAACAAAAGGAGACACAGCCGATCAGAGAATAGATGGGGGGCGGGGCCAGTTCAGAGGTGGCATTGGCCAGTTCTCCGAATTCCTTTCCACCTTGGCCACCTTAGAAGACCATGTTGTCTTCCTGCCTTTTTTTGATAGGAGTCCATTTGAATCCTTCATCCTTCAGAGTAGGTCTTTCCTTGGCCATTTCACAGGAGCTTACAGATTGCTGGAAAAATTGTTCACCAAGTGTGAGATTTGGAGAGCCCACTGGGAGGCCCCATTACAGGCCTGGGGGAAAAAGGGACCCCGCACCGTTTTTCACACTTATGACCGCCGTGGCATCCACCACGGTCACGTGATCGAAATTCAGCCGCTTGGCAACCGACTCCTACTTAGGACGGGTGGCAGTGTTCTGGGGTGTGTGTGTGTCAGCTTTGGAAGCCATCTTGAGGCCAGATGCTCCCACGCTGCCACATTTTCAACCTGGGACAATGGGAGGGGGGAATTTCTTGGAGTGTATGTAGCTAGACATAACAACATTCTTTTTCTAATTCAAGGTCACGTTCTTTTGCACCTAAGTGATGGGAAGTCTCAAGTTGGGACAGATGGTGATGGGGGCATGTGATGTGATGATGGGTGCAGGGGATGGATTTGTAGTTCTTGACTTATTGCGAGGAAACCCAGGACTTTCCCAGTTGTGCCAGTTTACTATCCAATTAAAACTTTTGAGAAGATGTCTGTCTCAGAGTTATTTGCTGGAGTGGAGGTTTTGTGGAACGGTGACATTATTCCGCATCCCCTGTTGGAACTACATACACTCCAAGAAACTCTCATTTTCCCAGGCTCAAAATGTGGCCGTGTGGCTGTCTCAATATGGCTTCCAAAACTGACTGTGTGTCTGTGTGTGTGTCACATCCAACCCCCCTTTTGTCAACCTTCTGACAAGTAAAGTAGAAGCCAGGTTGACTTCACGATTTATCGACTGCAGGGATTTCACTGAGCAACTGCGACAAGAAAAGGGGGTAAAATGGGGTAAAACTCGCTTAACGGAAAATTGGGGGCTCAATTGTGGTTGTAAGTCCGGGATAGCCTGTATGTACATGCCACATCCAAGCTCGTATATGGGTGGACAGGATTTAATTTGGCTTCTTTGGGCGACCAAAGGTGGCAAACAAGAAAGGACCGTTGCACCAGCAGACACTAATACAGGTAGTCCTCGACTTACGACCACAAACTTCTGTTGTTAAGTGAGATGTTCATTTGGCCCCGTGATGCAAGCTTTCTTTGCCGCCGTCCTTAAGTGAGTCACTGCAGCTGGTCGGCGAGTAACCCGGTTGGGAAGCGAATCTGGATTCTGTTGCCAAGTGAGACATTTCTTAAGCGAGTTTTGCCACCCATTTTGCGACCTCTCTTGAAACAGTTATTAAGCGAATCCCTGTGGTCGTTAAAATTAGTAACCCATTTGTTAAGCGAATCTGGCTCCCTTGTTGTCGGGAGGTCACAAAGGGGAGGATCGCGGAACTCCCAGGGACGGCTGCGGCCGTCACAAATACGCATCAGCTGCCAAACGTCTCCATTGTGATGACAGGGAGGCTGCAACGGTCGTCAGTGTGAAAAACGGTCATAAGTATAAGTCACCTTTTTCGAAGCGTTGCAAGTCGAGGGCCACCCGTTCCCGGAATCCGACCGCCTTCATCTCTCTTGAATGCTCTTTGGGGCGTCTCCGCTAAGGACCCCTCCAGCTGACCCGTTCTCTCCCTTGGCAGGTCTCCCACCTCCAGCCCCACGCCGCAGAGAAGAGCGCCGGCAGTCCCTCCCGCCAGACCTGGATCGCGGGGACCAGCTCCTGGACCTCCGCCTGCTGGTGGACCCAGCCTCGGTGGTGCTCCGCCTGTGCCTTCCAGGCCGGGGGCCTCTCCTGATCCTTTTGGGCCACCCCCGCAAGTCCCCTCGCGGCCCAACCGCGCGCCCCCAGGGGTCCCAAGGTAGGTGAGACCAGGCCACGCACGATTGGCAGTGGAACTCAAACCGACTTTATTTCCAGGAGTTTTAGAATGGGCGTCCTTTAACCAAATTGTTGTGTTGCATCACTTGTAAACAATGGGGCCAATGCTTGCTGTCCTGGGCACTTATGGGATTCTTTGGGAAGTGGGTGAGTAGGTATTTCATGCTCCCTTTGTGTAGTTGAATGTCAAAAGGATTTTCCGTTTGGCCCAGGCTTCACAGAAGCAGGAAGTAAGACTCCCCACCCAAAAAAAAAAAACCCCTTCTTTATTTACACATTGGCAATCGCTGTTCTGACCCAAACTCTTTTCCAACAAAACAAACACGAACCAAAGGGAACAGAAACCTTTGAATGATTCTTACGAATCCCCGGTTAAAAGGCTGCTGCAAACTAATGAACTTTGATAAACACAAACCTCACCAAAACTGTGCAAGAATCACAGATAAGAAATATTTCACAACAGAAGAGTCTTCAAATACCAACTTAAGATACTGTAATGTCCACGAGGCTGAGTTTCAAAACGTCTTTGCTTCCTGCAAAGAACGTCGGATTCACAGCTGGCTTTTATCTTCTTGAAGGAGGGACCATTACCTTGCAGCCTTACTCCCGAATCGCCTGTGCTGCTGCAGCTGCTCTTTCCTGCAAGCAGCCCTGCGTGCACTTGGCACAGGTTCCTCGGGAACCTCATCGCTGCTGCCAGCCCCCACAATCTCGGAAGGCAGCAGTCCAGTCCCTAATGGTCCTGGCTCCTCATCTGAGTCCTCGCTCTCCTCAGCCGTCCCCATCTGCTACCAGCTAACCACAACAATAGCTGCATTCACCAACAGAAAGTGCAGGCAAGAGTCCTGCAAGAAGTTAACTGAAACAATAGTCCATATCAGCTCATTATGATAAATGCAAGGTTGCTAGCTCCCAGCCGGGAGGCTGCAAATTAAGTCAGTTCACACAGAGAAATAGACAAACCTCAGTTCTGGCAAGGCAGTCTTTGTCACACAAAACACACAAGGAGCAAACTTCCCAGAAATGCGAACCGTTGTCTGTGACAATGAAACCACTCCCCTTTCCTCCTATTTATTCCCCAGCCAGGGAAGGGCCAGTCAGCGTCCACATTTGTTTTGTTTCCTGAGCCTAGCTCATTGTCCTCCGTTGTTCACCTCTCCTATCTGCTCTGCGCATACGCGCATCTGGAACAGGCCCCAGCTGTTCCTCCTCCTCACTCAACTCTGACTCCAAAGGCAGTTGCCTCTCTGGTGGCTGGGAAATGCTGGACGACCCTGGCTCTATCTCTGTGTTTGATGCTGAGCATCCATCAGAGCCTTCCCCAGGTTCCAGAGCTGGCCCAGGTTCTTCCCCAACCCCCGAATCTGCCGCCAGCTCTGCTGGCAGCTGGCGGGCCACAAAAAAACTGTCAGGTTTTAAGCAGAAGGCAGAATCTAAAGTGGGATGATCTCATCTTCCAGATGAGATCCACCCTTTCTTCTCGGGGAAAATCTTGCAAACTTCCACCTGGAAAAACACAAAAGCCAACGATATACACACACATACACAAAGCCAAATATGTTATTGTACAATGAAGTGTAGAAGAATTCTGTCCTGCAAAACAGGAATGGCCTTGTATTACCGCAACATGTTTCTTTGTGGGAACAGCCCTAAGTTTGTAGTCTTGGGGTACAGATGTCCTGCTGAATTAAAACAGTAATCCAATTCCGGGGAATCAGGCGCATTTAAGAGAAGTCAATTGTTCTGGATCCAGTGGCAACAAGGCCTCTTTGCGGTGGGATTTTTGCCTTTATATGCATCAAATTGTTTTTGGTTTGCTGTTCAGTTGAACTATACCGAGACGAAGCAGGGTTTTGTAAAGCAATATCTGTGTAACGGGGATACATTTTGTTTTGCACTTTTGATAATTTGGTTGCAAAGAAAAACACCTAGAGGTAAGTGCAGAATTCAACGTTTCCTGGTTCTCGAGGAGGGAAATTCCATACCTCCTGCTTATTTCTCATAGTTAGCCATGGATTCTCCAGAATTTGTAAACGCCTCCGATGCTTATGTGATTTTAGAAAACTCAAGAGAACGAGGGCACGGCCTCAAATGTCCAATTTTTCTGTTTCCCTTTTCCTCTTTGCCCTCGCTTACAAAGTTTGGGGTTATCTCAGGAGGCACATCTTCCTGATTGCTGCTTCTTTGATCAGCTGTATGAAGACTAGAGGGAGTCCTCGTTTAGCAACCAGAGTTGGGACTGGCAACGAAACAGGCACCAAGTTGGACCCCAACTGCTCTTGTCACCTTATTTCAGTTTCCTTTGCTCCGTCAACGCGAGGAGTGGTGGCAATGGGTTACTTTTTCACCATCGTGGTAACTGTGAATGGGGGCTAGCTTTGCTTTCAACTTTAAATGTAACACAAAGGTAGAAAAACTTGGGAATGTTTATATATATATACTCAAATCTTAGGCTGCCTGAGGTTTTGCCTGATGTTCCGTAGCACAGAAGGGGATGAGTTAGAAATGGAACAAGATGCTGGTTTATGCTGAACAAGCTGCGTTGTGTTGGGCTAATGGTTGTTTCAACCCACAGCATTCCCATTTGGTGCCTTGTTTTTCCAGATGCCTAGAGGATTATTCTGTTCCTTTCTTCTTTTGCTATGTCTGTCTCTCTGGTTGTTTGCATGTCCTGCTACTTTTGTGCAAGCTTTGTTTTGATTTTTCCTCCATCTCACCTCATTTTCTGGTTCCTTTTTTTCCCCCTTTCTTCCTTTCTTGTGGACAATCCTTTATTTCCATTTGGGCTGAATTTCAGTGTCCGTCCTCTCCAGGGTCTGTTTCCATTCTCTTCTTCAATTTCTCTGTTTTCCATCCCTTCATTCAGATTATATATTCTATATACAGGCAGGAGAGTCCAGAGGGGCGGAAATCAATGGGTCTCCCTCCCTTCAGGCATATAAACCAACTGCCCCATTCCATAGCCCCACAGCCCACCATGAAAGTTTGGGTCACATGTCAGAAGTTGCCGTTAGCTTGATCCTCATCTCCCCGAATTCTTCCACGTACCATGAAAGAAATGTAAGGGGATCACTGTGTTGTTCCTGTTCCTCATTTGGGCTCTAGATATGTTCTGGAACCTCTACATTCCAGCTACTATGGAAAAAGAATTTGCAGGTCCCCTCCCATATTTGCAGGATTTGGGTTGGGCTAGTCTAGAGAAAAGAAGAACTAGGGGTGACTTGATAGCAAGTCTTCCAGTATTTGAGGGGCTGCCCCAAAGAAGAGGGGGACAAATGATTCTCCAAAGCACCAGAGGGCAGGACAAGAAACAAGGGATGGAAACTAACCAACGAGAGAAGCAACCTGGAATTGAGGAGAAACTTCCTAACAGTGAGGACAATCAACTGGTGGAACAGCTTTGCCTTCAGACGTTGTGGGTGCTCCATCACTGGAGGTTCTGAAGAAGAGATTGGACAGTCACTTGTCTCAAATGACATAGGATCTCCTGCTTGAGCAGGGGGCTGGACTAGAAGACCTCCAGGATGCCCTCCAGCTTTGTGCTGATTTTTTTTTTTGTCCAAATGGTCAAATCACTCCTTGTAAGATATGTAGAACAACCTTCAAGAGGTAATTGTATTGCAGCTGGTCATCACGAGATTAAACATTTCACCAAGGTAGGGCATTCCATGAGAAGTAGAGTCAGCTTTCCATCAGCTTTCCTCAGATGGAAGTCCTTCAGTAGAGGTTGTGGCCTACTCTATCTCACAAGGGATCTACTAAAAGAAATTCACCTTTAAGATTTATCTCCCAAATCAAGTAGGAGCAGAATCTCTCTCTCTCTCTCTCTCTCTTCCTCCTCCACTACCAGTGTAATTCCTTTCCTATATGGCGTCCCTTCACCACCACAACCCAACCTCTGAGATGGCACACCAAGCCTCCTTAGGCCATCTCTTGTATATAGAATAAGTTGGTTCACCCTTGCCAGATGGCCTTGTCCTCTTGCTAGGAGTCCACCATCTTCATTTTTGTCATTGTTTGTCCTTCTTTCTCTCCCCTCGCTTCTTTTTCTTCCCGTTTGTGGGAGGAAAAAAAATTGGCGCCCGGAGTGGGATGGAGAAGAAGCACATCAAACTTTGCAGTGTGTTTGTGTGTGAATCTGTCTGTATCCAGAAGGATCCTTCTGCCTTCCTGTTTTGGAATACTTTGGGATGAGTATTTTGAAGGTCTGCCCTCACAGGGTAGACCTCCCCCCCTCCCTGTCTACACAATCAAGACCCTCAAAGCGCATTGGGTTATGTGAGCTGTCACCCCAATGCCGAGCGGACACCAAATTGTGGGTCACAGCAAGAGACGTCACCTTCTTGACTATGATGAGGCCTTCGTCAAGCAGCGTTGTGGTATGCAGTGTGTGCATTTACCCCAGTCCAACCCACTGCTGATTGCCTCTTTTTGGCCTGTGTGTGCACTGTTGATATGCTCCCAGGGAGTGTGAGTCCCAACAACTGCGTGGAACCCATTGTCTCTTTCTGTGTCCGCTGCGCAGTGGTTTATAGCCGTGTCTTCTGACTACCACCTGCTTTGTCTTCTCTGTGCGCTTGGGGCAAGTGCCAGCATGGGTCTCACCTCGCTTCTTCTCACCGGCCTCTGTGTGGGGGTACGCGAGTCCCTGCGTTTTTCTCCAAGCTGTCCACCCTTCTGCCTTCGTGTCTGAACTGCCCTGTTGCTCTCATGTTGTCTTTTCAGAATCACTATCACTGATCCTTGAGGACTGGCAGAAACCGGTACGTTCTTCGCTGTGTTCACCCCGGCCTCCGCTGATGCACGAGTCGGTGTGGTTAACCTTTCTGTCTCCTCGTCCCATTTCCTCTCCATCTCGCCCCACCCAGTTCGCCCTTGTGCCACTCGCCTCTCCTAGAGCAGCATGGGGGGGTCTGTAGGGGATAGCCTTGCTTTCTCCACCCAGCCTGCAAACCTCTTGGCTGTTGGGAGGACCGGGGAAATCTTCAGGAGCACAAAGACATCGTTTGTAGGAAGGAGACGAAGAACCATGGTAGTGTACCTATTAGATCCCACAAAACTGGGCAGTGGGACAGAGAAGGGATAGACATGGGTGACGTCCCCAGTTTTGATCCACCCATTGTTGTCTCAGCCTGGAGTATTGCTTTCTGGGGTCCCAAATTGCAAAACTACAACCTAGGTTCCTACAACTTTGATTCCTGGTGTGTACTCTGTTTATTTAAAGCCTTTCCCAGCATTCATCTCCTAATGTACACCCAGACTGTAGTAGAGTAGCAGCATTGGGTTATGTATGTTTTAGTGACATTTGTGGAAGAACATTCCTTAGATTGCACTCTAGGGCAGTTTGGGCCTCAACTCCTATTTTTAAGAAGGATGGAGAGCCATCATCTCAGCATTTGAAGGACTGAGGCAGAACTTTAGAACCATAACGTCCTTTGCTGTTCTTGTGTATCTTCTCATCACTAAAACGCTGAAGTTTGTCATGTCTTCAGCATCAAGTCCATGTTTGTCAGTGGTGTGGCAATGTTACGTAGAATAAGAAGGCGGCCAGTTGAATCCCACCAACTCCAGGGTTTGCAGATGGCAATGTGATATTTCCCTAACAGAAGTGTCATCTGTTATAAGGGTTCAATGCTTTCCCAACTCAGGTGCTGTCCAGTTATATATCCCGTCATCCCTATTCATCACACACAAGACATAGACAATGCCCCCAATGACAGTTCCCGTCGTGAGTTTTCTTGACATCTCCTATACCCGACTTCATTTTCTCTACTGTAGAGCCTGCCCCAACTCTCTCTATATATATTTTTCTGCATAGCCTTCCGGACACCCCATCCTAACACCCTCAAAAGTTTCAGGCACTTACTCCACCATTCTCACTTAATTTGAGGGAAAGAATAACAGACGGTGGGAAAAACCTTGAATAGACTTCATAAATTTGTGTGAATTTAAGGTAGGGCAGTTGCAAGATTCCGATCTTTGAGAATGTTTCTCTCTTTTGTAATGTGGTTTGTTGATGCTGGGAACCCCGCCTTTGCTGCGGCTTTTCCCTCTCAAAAGTCCCAACAATCAACACTGCAGTTAAGAAACAGAGAATTATTCCAGATTATTCGTGAATTTCAGCTCCTTTGACTAGCTGGAGCCTCTAAGAACCATAGTCCATCAACATTTGGAAGAACGTAAGCGCCTCCTTTCTACAAACGGGAGGTCCAAAGCATTGAAAAATGAATATGGACAGTCAACCAAACAGTTGTAGCGTTGGCAGCCAAGGTCAACATTTATGACCAGCATAAATGTTATGCATCAAGACTGTTCATCTATTTCTGCTTAGGGTTGCATGAACATGTTCCTCTACTGGACATTTTCAGATTGCCAAGTCCCTGCCCAATCTTTGTGTGTGAGAGTGTGCGTGTGCCTGGAATGTCTATGCGCCAAAAGAAAAATAAATAAGGGATTTACCCTGATTATCCTCCCCGCCTCCCATCTTCCCCAATATTAACACACTCGCTTCCTTTTAAACTGGATAAGGAATACCATGACATAAACCTGCATTTGCTATTGATGTTCTTTCTAACTAGTTCCTGAAAAACAGAGAGAGAGAAAGAGAGAGAGATTGGATAAGGAAGCAGTGGGCTTGGAATGAAATCAGAAAACCCTTCATAGAAATTCTGATAAAGTCCTCTTTAAGAGGCCCAATCCGTACCAGGTGCACTCCAGACCTTAATGGAGGCGTGAGATGTTGTTCTTGTGTTTTAAAAAAAACAACAGAGTGAGTCCAATGGTATATGGTTGGGCACATTAATCTCCAATGTATCTCATTCCACCATCCAGAACTCTGGTTAGATCTTTCCTTATCTCACATCAGAGGCTTGTAGCTCAACTGGCAACATGACAACCCATCAATAGGTGAAAATTGGTCTTTCTTCTAAAGGGTCTTTTTGACTTCGTGGCTTCTGGTCCATCCAATTCAATTCAGGCATGGCTACTCAGTTTTTGTTGGACTCCTTACAAGAGCTGGTCTTTCTGAAGAAGCTCCGCTGTGGCCCTTTGGGGACCTACTGTTAAAAAAAAACACCAAAGATTGTGGGAAGCCCTGAGAAAATCAGCTAGAGGTGACTTGGAAAAGGCCACGTGGTCACTTCTATAAGTCCACAGAGCTGCATTGGAAGAAGTAGCTGATATAATAAGTTCCCGTTTAATCCATTTGTCATCTCCCAAAGTAAATTGAGGTTGATGGACCAGAAATGCCCATGAAGGCCACAGCATCCAGCCAACCTTGGTTGATCTTGGAAGACCAAGGTTGTAGCCTAGGCTGGGAAGTTGAAAAACACACCAGAAGACCTCTTCATATTGCACCTATGAAAATTACATGGTCATTGCCATGAAGTTCTTGCAACTTCAGGAAATTGGTGACAGAGGCACTTTGTTAATGAAGATGGCCTTGGAAGCCTTCAGAGATGGAGGTCAAGGCTTGTTCAGACAGATAGCCTCAACTTTCTTCCATAATTCTTTCTAAAATATGCTTAGTTTGGATTTTCCAACATTTCACGTTGAATCCAGTCCATCAGTGAATCCAATCAAGTTGTACTTGAGTTGAAAGCATAATTGATGGTTGCTTCTCCCTCCAGGAAAGATCTCACCCCATTCATGCCCTTGGAGTGGTCCTCACAGCTCGGAAGGGTGGAAGACGGTGTGGGGAATCCCATGTGGGGCTAAGTGAAGGGGTGAAGCTCCTAGAGGGTGCAGACCAGCAATCAGGTTGATGACTAGCTGTCAACTTCAGAAACAGGCCTTCACAGAGGGTACCTCCATCTCAAATAACATTTTTCTTCATGCGCTTGGACAAACAACATCGCCATTGTTGTGCTTCATGCTTCTCAACAGCCATCTAGGGGCCAGGACCACCATCCAGTGGTGGGGCTTGGGAAAGCCTGGATGGATTCCATCTAGAAGACCAACCACCAGATTCCACCCAATGGTCACTAGAACGTCCTCTCTTTAATCAGCAATTTGGATGCAAAAAGGGGGTTAAAATGAGTGAGTGGCTGCCGTCAGGGACATGGACACAATATCTGTGGTCCTGGCCAAGATGAGGTGGTGAGAAGCATGACCAATTGCAGTTGGCCACCATGCTAATCTCCGTCTGTGTGTTTCTCTTCTCGCTTTCTTTTTATCTCTTCTGCCTTCACAGCCGGAAAGGCCCTTCTTCACCTACACGAGCCACATTAATCCGACCAGCTGAATCTTCCCTCTTAGATTTATAACCCAAGGCCTGTAGACAGCTGGTGACAAGCCCATGTCCCCTGCCTGGGTTTCCCTCTACTCTGCCAACCCAGCATCCCCTCGGCTCTTCTGCCCCTTCCTCTATGTGGTTTAAAAAAAAAACATGCTCGTTTATAGTGAATTGAGCCCTTTGTCTAGTAGTGTGCGTCCGTATTGCTTGTGAGCCTAGAGTAGTCCTCCTAGTCAAAGGGCATGAATCGTGGATGCCGTGAGTTCTCCGCAGCGCAGACTTACAGGAGCATCCGTGCCTCGACATACCCAACTCGTCTTGGGTTCGGTGTCCTGCCTGCCTGGGTCAGCTGTAGCCCTTAATCCGTAGCAACGTAGCCCATTTTGTCCCCTTTACTGTAGTAGAGACAGAAACCCATGGTCTTGTACTGCAAACTCTTTTGAGAAGGACCACACTCAGCGAGAGGACCTGGACTGGAATGCTTTCATGTTCTTGAGAAGTGGGATTGAATTCAAGGTGCAGCCACGGGGGCCCGATGTGGGGCTGACCCCCTTTTTTTCAAGCAGGGCCAACTGGTTTGGTGGCCTGGGAGGGCTTCCTGGATGGCGCAGACTTCCAGAGGATCTGATCGGATCGATTGAAACCAACGCTCAGAGGTCACCCTCCGTTCTCGGAGAGACCCAACAGGAGACTTGGTGGCTTCAGCTAGCTTTTCTGGCATGATACCTTCCAACCGAGAGACCGAGGTTTGATCTAGTTCCTTCTCAGCCAGAACGGACCAGCTGATATTTTCCAAAAAAAGAGTTTGCTGTGTAAATGTTTTGAGCTTGGCTTCCGACAAAAAAAAAAAATCAAAACAAGGACCTCTTCAAACGTGTTGATGTCTTGAGTATTCTGGTGATTCCATTCACTTCCTTGCATGCAGGATGTATGTATTTCATTACAGGGGGGCAGAAAATACACATTTTTATCACAACTTGGACATCCCTCGGCACCGGTTCTGTGACCTACCTTATTTAGGAATGTGGAAAAAAACAAAAATCTCCCCCTTTCCTCCTCCTCCTAAAAGCCACAATTTAAGTCCAACCCCATTTCCAATTTACGTTCCTTGATCCGAGCAGTTTGAGTTGAGTTTTGATGTCTGTTCCTTTCTGTATTTTAACTGTTGTTTTAATTCTTTTGTTCCTCCCCGTATCCTTCTCCTTCTTCTTTTTGTTCCCCTTGTCTTTCTTCTTTTCTTTCTTTTAAATTCCAGCCGGCCTAGCAAAGCCAGTCCCTCTCGTCCGGAGAGTCCAAAGGCACCGTTTGACATGTAACTCTGCTCATCCATCCTTTTATCTGCCTCTTAGCTGTCCTGTCCTGGAATGATCGAACGCACATCTTTAAAAAAAAACACAAAAAAAACCCCCACAGCTTTGTTCTGTCGTAGCTTGTGGCTTGCACATATCAGATACGACTCTAGTGAAACTGTATTTTTTTTTTTTTTTTGGTCCTTTTTTTCGTCTTTCTTCCTGGTTGCTTAAAAGGAACTTTAAACAAAGCCAATGAGTTATATTGTAGTAATGAAACACATCTTTACTGTTATATAAATATCTATAAATATATACATATATATATAAAGATCTAAATCTATATGGTGTCCAGATGTTTTAAAGCCTTTAAATGCCTCCAGTTGGATTTTAGCAAATACTCGAGTAGGAAGAATGTGTGTTTGTGGGTGTGGGTGTGGGTAACACACAGGCACGCACCTAATAAAAATGTAATTCAGTCGCTGCAGCTGGGTTATTGCTCCCAAATTGTGGGTGATTTTTTTTTTGCAGTCCTGATAGTACTTGTAATGCCGTGTGTGACCTATCATCTCTTGTTCACTGGCTGAAATAAATTATTTCTGTATAACAGAGAGACGTCATGCTTTCAATAAAATCCTCCCTCGGTTCTTTTGCATGTCATATTTGATGCGGAAAGCCTTCACTGCAGGAATCCAACACATGTTGCTCACTTATTTTATTCTTGATTAAATTTCTTTGCCATCCCCTTCTTGCAACACTTTTTGGTGGTCTTTCGGTGTTTGTTCCAGGAGACCAACTTGGTTCGTTTTAACAGGGGCTCGTAGGACTTGGGGCATTGTGCAATCGTTACAAAGCAGTTTAACTTGGCAACTGGACCAAACATGTTGCGTGAACACAGCCATTAATGGGAGTAGCTTAACTACAACAAGCCAGATTGCAGAATAAAAGTTGCAATGATCTGAGGTTCAATCTGAATTAACTCGGGGTCACTTCAGTTCACATTCCCGTGGGTTAAACCGAAGTTTCCTTTTTCAGTAGTTCTCATGCCAAAAAAATAACAAGCCAAAATTACACCAGATCCAGTCTTGAGGAAAACAAAACAAAACCCACACCTCACACAGCAGCCAAACACACAACTAAAGCGATTTCACAACCATAACACAACTGAAGGAACAGATTGTTCTTTAAAATCTCAAAGTGGGGCCCACGCTGAGGGAAAGTATGAACACAAACACCACTTTTTTCCACACTTAATTTTTTCTTTTTCTTTTCCTTCAAAAAAAAAAAAAAAGGGGGGGAAGATACAGGTAGTCCTCGAATTACGACAATTGCGCCCAACATTTCTGTTGTTAAGACAGACATTGGTTCAGTGAGTTTTGCTCCACCTTTCTTGCCGCAGTTGTTAAGTGAATTGCCCTGGTTGATAAATTAGTAACCCCGTTGTTAAGTGAATCCGGCTTCCTCGTTGACTTTCGCTTCTTGAAAGGTGGCAAAAGGGGATCGCGTGACTTTGCGACGCTGCAACCGTCATAAATATGAACCAGTTTCCAAAAGTCTGAATTTTGATCCCCGGACCATGGGGATGCTGCAACGGCTATGAAGTGAGAAGACTGATCATAAATCACCTTTTTTTTTCAGCGCCCTTGTAATTTCAAACAGTCACTAAATGATAATGCCCTCCCGGATGCACGCGCCCCCCCCACCGATGCTTCTGACGGACAGAAGAGCAACATACGTCGTCGATGAAGTGAAACAGATTTATTCAGAAAGATCAATTTCTTTAATAACAGGATATAATTTGTCTCGGCAACAGAACGCGTGAGTTCACTTTGTTTCCTTCTTTTGCTTTGCTTTTCCCATTTCCCCCTGGAAACCCCACACCTAATAAATATGGAATAATATTCTAAAGTAAATCACATTCCTGTCCTGCTTTGCCCCTCCCACATCAACTAAAGTTAATTTCTTATTTTATTTTTCCAAATATCATACAAGATTACTAGGGTAGCCTCCCGGCAGCCAGAAAAATGCTGCCCGTGGCTTTATTCTCTCTCTTTTTATTATTATTATTATTCAAGGTATGTACAAAATATTACACACATACAATATGTACACTTGTGCCAACAGCGGCTCGCAAGCCCACTTTCGCCAGCCTCCTGACCTAACATGTACCGAGGGAAGAATTGTAACACTGATGGTGGGAAATTGTCCAGGTTTTAGGGGTGTTGTCGTTTTTTGGTGGTCCAGTTCCTTCTGCCTTACAACCTGGAAAGAGGGTGGGTAGTCTACGTGCGGTTTTGCTAGAAAAAATTGGAGCGGAAATTTCTTATGGTTTTCAAACTCCCCTCTGTGCTTTAGTTAGGCTCTTTCCTAGCAAGCTGTCCCAGGAGGAAAACGCAACTTCACCGGTGTCTCTTTCCTGGAAGCAGAAACCCGCGCTAAAATCTAGACCTCTGGGTCGCCTCCTAATCCTTTCTTTCTTTTTGGTTACACGTGCCGTTGTCCTTCTAAAACGGGATCTTGCGCCACGCACACCAAGTCACCACCAACTTCAACCAAACCGCTTCACTGCTTCACTCTCTCACAATAAAGTGAATTCTTCGTCTAGCTCCACATGGAGAAGAGAGAAACCGACAACCATCAAAATATATTTAAAAGTATCTAGACAGTTGAAATAAGCTTGGCTCGACCCAGGAGGAAAAAGATTCCGTGCAAGAGAGAGAGATGGAATCAATTCCCCCCAAGTCTATTCCTTTTTCCAAGCTCGCCTTCCGCATCTTTAAAGAATAAATAAAACCCTCCACCTCTTAATGCAAACGTACGTCCAGTTTTAAAAAAACACACAAAAAATGCAGCTTTTATTCCCCTCCCCGCAAAAAACCGTCCGGCTCCAAGCAGACCTGGAGACCCTCCAAACTTGGTAACTGAACAAGGGGATTTGGGATAAGGGGGAAGAGACGGTGTTTCGCTAGAAAGGCAGCCGGCTAACTCTTGGGAGGGGCAAGGACAGAGGGCGGATAAGGTTCGAAGTGGATCGTGCGAGTTAAAAGGGAGAGTTAGAAGGGCGTAAAATCGGATCTAAAGAAAGCCGAAATAACCGAAGGTGGGAAGAGGCTACGCAACCGTTGGTAGAGAGAATTAAACTTCGCAGGCCGTGAATGGGAGGAACCAATGGGCGGTTGGGTGGCGTAAAACTCTGAGCTTTACTGGAGGATGGCGTGAATCGCAGCCAGCACAAAAAGCGTGGCCCACCCAGGCCCGCCCAAGACGTGCCCTCGAGGCAGTCCGGCCACCCCACCCGACTCCCCTGGAGCCCTTGACGTCCCCTTCCCGCTTAAACCACCAGGAGTTTCACTTCGTCGTTTTCGTCCACCCGATAGAAAAAGGGGATGCACGGGGTTTCCGAGAGGGGTCCCGCCCGATTCTGCGGGTTTTGGATCTCGCGGAGGAGCCGCAGGATCTGCTGGGCCGTGGGGTCCCGAGGAGCGGGCTGGGGGCCCTGGGGGTCGCCATGGGATGGGTGGGATTGTGAAGGGACGGCGTCCAGTTCGGCCTCGTCCGCCAGGTTCACTTCTCGCAGGTCTGGAAGGCAGAAAAGGGGGGGGGGGGGGGGAGGGAGGAGAGAAATGGGGCTTCAGCGGTGGAGTTGACCAGGTAGCCCTTGACTTACGACCCCAGAATTTCAGGTTGGCAAAGGAGACCTCGGTTAAGGGGGTTTTGCCCCGCTTTACGGCCTTTCTCGCCACAGTGGTTGAGCGAATCGCTGTGGTTCACGGTTGCAAAGAGGATGCGGCTTCCCCGTGGATTCTGATTGTTAGAAGGCCACAAAAGGGGATCACGTGACAGCCCCCCCTGGGATGTTACAACTGTCATAAATGGGAACCAAGCGCCTGAATTTTGATCATGTGACCGCAGGGACACTGCAATGGTTGTTAAGTGTGAAAAACAGTCCTAATTCGTTTTTTTTTCAGCGCCTTTTGAACAGTCAGTAAAGAAAGTGTCTACGTCAAGGATTACCTGCGCACCTTAAAAGTTGCATTTCTCAACCTGAGCCGCTTTTAAGACGTGTGGACTTCAACTCCCAGAATTCCCCTGCCAGGTAATGATAGAGCAGGAGGAGGAAGGGGTAGGGGACAGGAGCCCAGGTATGGGGGCTACAGCAGGGTCTTTATCAGGGATGGCCCCTTCAAAGGAATCCTTCCCCCTCCCCAGTTTTCCTGCCTCTCACCTGCCACCTTGGGAGCGTTGGGTTCGAAGACGCCATCTGCCTGAGCGCCGGCCTCCCTCTCGGGCCCGGGCTGGAGCTCCCCAGCCTGTGTGGCTATCATGTACTTGGTGTACCAATCGTTCCGTTCGCCCACCAAGCGCATCACCAGTTCGTGCAGCTCCTGTAACTTCATCTGCAACCAAAAGAAACAAGGAACCTAAAGGGGGGAAATGGAAAAGAGCACGGGGGGCCTCCCAGTGCACCAAAGGCTTCCTTCGCCCTGTGAGGAAGTCCCCTTCCCCCACTTCCTGTGGCTGAGCTAGGAATGCTAAGGGGCTAGTCCTCATGAGTCTTCGGCTTCACCTTCTATCGTGCTTCTCTTGGCATATCTGCTAAGTTGCTCGAAAAGCTACTTGGGGAAGGAACAGGGGGCCTTCGTTCTTAGACTAGGAGCAGAAAGACAGCAGCAATACGCACCCACTCACGTACACAACAGTGATACACAGGGACACACACACACACACACACACACACACACAACTCAAAAGGAACTAATTTCTACCCTAGCAGGCCAGCTCTTCAAAGCAGAGACTCACAGCCCTCCAGGGGTTACTGTTCATAGCCCCGAACTGAGACACCATGCTTTAAATAAGGACCGACGGTCGCAAAAGGAGAGATGGATGCAGTCTAGGTATCGCCCGGGTTGCGCTCGACTTGACAGGGTCCAATCCTGCTTGGAACGGCCCAGATTTCGCGGATTTTGGCCTGACCTTCATGTCCTCCTTGTCTTGAGCCAGGCGGTTGATGTAGTCTTCTTTTTCCCGGTGGCGCTGTTTGAGAATTGCTCGTTGACTCTGGTACAGGGCAATGTATTCACCTGCAGGGTTAGGAGAGACAACCAGGGTGGGAATAAATATACCGAAGCCCAGAGCTGCGGGGTTCCCTTCATCGATTCCAACTCTTTTAACAGAATAACAGAGTTGGAGGTCTTCTAGTCCAACCCCCTTGCTCGGGCAGACTATTTCAGATAAATGCTTGTCCAATCTCGTCTTAAAAACTTCCAGTGTTAAGAGGACAACTTCTGGAAGCAAATTGTTCCACTGATTAATTGTTCTGCCAGGAAATTTTTCCTTAGTTCTAGGTAGCTTCTCTCCTTGATTAATTTCCACCCGTTGCTTCTTGTCCTGCCTTCAGGTGCTTTGGAGTATAGCTTGACTCCCTCTTCTTTGGGGCAGCCCCCTGAGATAGTGGAAGGCTGCTATCATGTCACCCCCAGCCCTTCTTTTCATTAAACTAGACATACCCAGTTCCTTCAACTGTAAATTCTTCGTATGTTTTACCCTCCAGCCCCCTAGTCATCTTGGGTTGCTCTTCTCTGCACTCTTTCTAGAGTCTCAACATCTTTTTTACATCATGGCGACCAAAATGCGGTATCGAATGCAGTGTGGCCTTATGAAGGCCTTATAAATTGGCATCAACCCTTCACGTGATCTTGATTGCATCTTGCTGTTTATGCAGCCTGGAACTGCATTGGCTTTTTTGGCGGCTGCTGCTCCACATGGCTGGCTCATATTTAAATGATTGCCCACTAAGATTCTTGAGGTCCCTCTAGCAGTTACTGCTATTGAGGCCAGTACCACCTATACTACACCGGCGCATTTGGTTTTCCTTGCCGAAACGTAGAACCTTCCTTTTTGTTTCACCACCGAGTTTCGTTGTGTTAGATAGGGCCCCAAGTTCAAACAAAAATGATATAATGCTAGTTTTAGTTAACGGCTAACACGATCGAACAGATGCGTCAGGGTTACCTATGGTGTCTGTTTCTCCGGACAGCTGGATACAGTGGTGCTCCAGTTCTTCCACGCGCTCTTTCAGCTCTGCCTTCTCGCGCATCAGGTCCGTGAATCGGAGCTGCAAGGTGGAGCAGAGAAAGGAGATTGCGTGGGTGAAGGGTGCTAATTGAGGAAGCCGTTCTTTGAACCTTCTCTAGGGACTTCCTTCCAGGAACAGATCAATTACGGGAGGGGAAGGGCTTCCGTCGCTTTCACTGAAAAGCAGGCCAGAGGTTTTTGAAACAGACCTTCAAGCAGAGACCCAGCGGTTCTGGAAAGGTAACAGGGTACAATGACTGAGTTGTGATTATTTAAAATGGCAGCTTTCTAGCACGTGGAATTTATCCTGGGCGAAGATAATTCAGTTGTCATAACAGAAGAGAATATTTGTAGCTCAGGGGTTGAACTGAGGGGTTCTCTGAGCTTGAGGGTCTGTCTCGTGACCCTTGCTGTCAGGGTTCCTGCGATTGCCCTAATTAAATCACGAGCCTCAAGCCAAGCTTCAAAAAAAAAGAACTCAAAGGATTTATTAGGAGCAACATGTCGGCATTAACCTAAATGAAGCCAACTCTGGCATACGTAATTCAGAGTCACCTGTGAACCTGTCTCCTCCCTAGGTGTATCATAAATCAGATTCTCCAATGAAGCACATTCACCTGCTGGGTGTCATCAATCATGTTCCCCAATTAAGGATTTTTGCAGGAAGAAGATCCGGTAGCCTAGGCTACAATCTTTGTAAGATAAGGGTGGAATGTACTTCTGGTTTTAAACTGCCCTATTGCTTCTTCAGATTTCTCTCCCACCCCCCTTGTTTATGGCAACTTGAAAACGGGCATAGGAATGTTTTACGAGTTAGACAGTAAGTAGGGAACATCATCAGTACTAGGAGGGAATGGGGTATGTGGGAGGAAGAGGAGGACAATGATGACTGTGTGGTCCTTCACGCTCACGGAGCTTGATTGTTTTCTTGAAAACATTTCATTCGCCAACTGGGTAACAGCATCAATGTTAGAAAGACGTAGCATTTGTTCTCTCTTCCCTTCTAGCTTTGATAGCGTTACCTAGTCGGGTCATGAAATGTCTGCAAGAAAACCCATCCAGCTCAGAGAGCATCACAGACCCCAGAGTTACCCTAACATCAACATCAGGAGTCCCCCCCCCCCCAAAGGCTCACCTGCAGCTTCTCCATGGCGCTTTTTAAGGCTTCGTGAACCTCTCCTGGAACCCAATCAGCATCGGAGCCTGAAATGGTGAGACGCAGAGTTGAGAGCGCCACAGGAGCACAGGGGCTTCACGAACCACAGCCCGAGGAGGCAGGTGGGTGGGGAAGGGGGGAGGGGGGGTCTCCTGTCAGTGTTCCGGTGACTCCCCCAATTCCCCTCCTCACGAGCCTCGGCCCAAGCTTAGGAGCAACATGCCGACATTAATTACGTGTGCCAGGATTGCACCGTGACTGGGGTGGATGGGGGAATGGTCTCATAAGCTTTGGCCCCCGTTTCTTGCTATGGAATTTTAGCCTCGGATATTTTGCGGAGAGGTAGACCTTCTCCCCCAGCTGGAGTGGCCGTTGTGGGCCTCCCGAGTGCGGGTCTCTTACCTCCTGTGGATGTGAGCTGCAGCTGATGCTCCTTCTTGAGGCTAGCGATCTGCTGCAATAGCTCCCTGCACTGCTTTTTCTTTTCCATCAGCTGGTGTCTGATCTCTTCGCGCTCGCCCTCCGCTTGGGACACGGCGGAGGTCAAGAAAGCCACCTAGGAAAGGAAGGCCAGGCGATTTGAGTGGGGCGGCACGGCTAAATCTCACACTTCAAACTCTGCGGCCCTGAGGGGGCAGGGATTTAGGACCAGGCTACCTCCCAGCCCAGGCTGTCCTCGCCTCGACTTACAACCATTGGTTTAACGGACCGTAATTATGACAGCTTTGGAAAAAGCAACTTATGACTCGTTGTCTGTTGCACCGCTCTTGAGATGGCCATTCAGGCAACGGAGTGAGCGCGAGCGGCAAGGGAGGAGGACGGAGGGGCTCACCATTTCCTCTTTACTCTCAAAATCCTCCGGAATGCTGAGCTGAGAAGTCCTCGAGTCCACGAACTCGGCTGCTTCCACGCCATCCCCTGCAAAGCCGCAAGACAGAGGATGGCAGGGATGAGGACCTTAGCTGGGATCTGACGGTCCGGCCTTGGTTCCCAACCATCCCAACCTCACTCACCTTGGGCCCTGGGCAGCATCCTTTCGTCCAGTTCGGCCATGAGTTGGGTGACCTGGGCTTGGAGCTCCTTGTTCTCCTTAGAAAAGGATTCCAGGGTTTTCTGTTGGGGACAAGGAAGGACTTTTTCAACAACGGTTCCGACTTCGCATCGGGAGGTCAAAAATGACTCCCGCAACATTTGTGAAGGAAAACTAGGAATCTCTCATTTCTCCTGTTTTCATCAAAGCCGGTGTCAAAAGGCGTGGGCAGCTACAGGCCTCTTTGTTCCAACCTGTCATTGGAGTAAGAGGGATGTTGACTACGAGTGGATTAATTTGAAGAAATGAAACTTCTGCAGTTCCACCAGAGCTTGGCAGACTCAGGAAACTTTCCAAGGTCAGATTGACAGGTGTGCAGAAGGCAGCGGATGGTTCTCATAACAAAAGAGAACTTTTTAATACCGTCTACGGAGTTGGCTTGGGAAATTCATTGTATAATAGTGTGAACTAGTGCCTCAAAATTCACAGTTAGTTTTACCTCACCATTCCTATGCTATGTTTTCAATAGACAGTAAGCTTTTCAGAACTGAAATGATCCTGGATTTTTATTTGGATGCTCAAGCTGGATGTTGATAGCTTTTTTTCAACCTAGCAGCCCTTTCTCAGGTTGACTTCCTACACAAGATGATGGCTGGCAAAGGCCCAATAATATCCCTGCACTGAAGAAAAGATGGAGAGCGCCATCTGAAGGCATGTCAACCCTTTGCAACCATCAACTTCCACTTGTTAAAAGAGAATCTGGATAGTGCAGATGCTGTCAAGCTTAGATCTAACCATGGGGGTCCTTGGTGCTTTCTGAGCTTGGCTGCTTTCGTGCAGACGTTTCATGACCCAACTAGGGAACCTCATCAGAACTAGAAGGGAGTGGGGTTTGTGGGGAGGAAGAGGAGGAGAAAGGAAAAAGGAGGAGTATGGGGGTCCTTGGTGCTTTCTGAGCTTGGCTGCTTTCTTTGCAGACGTTTCATGACCCAACTAGGGTAACTTCATCAGTGCTAGCCAGATCTCTCTGTTGGCTTTCCCGAAAGAGAATCCAGAGGTCAAACCTGCAGGGCTCACCTTAGCTTTCTGAAGCTCTTTGAAGTGCATCTCAGCATTCACCTTGCCTTGAACTTCCTCGTGCTGCAGTCGGTCCATGAGCTGGGTCTGCAGGAGGTACTTCTTGTGTAGCTCCTCCTTCTCAACGGTGAGTAGCTGATAGGCTGCGATGTACTGCTGGAGGTGGGCCAAATACTGATCCCTCTGGTCCTGGAAGTCCTGAGCTTCGTGGGTCTTCTGATCCATCTTGGACGGAACAAGACCCAGTGAATGAAGATCTACTCCAACAACACGCCTTCCCACCATCTCCCATAACTATGGATAGAAGGCAAAGCTCTCCTGACAGCATCACTAAGATCAATCTTAAACCGGATTAAGGAAGGGTGACATGTTGCCTCCCCAAGCTTCTCCCCCCCCATCCCCAAAACCAGTTCTCCCCAGGTTGAGGGCGTCTCAGCCATGATTTCGTGTTTAAGATGATCGATTTTGCTTCCCTCAAAATCTAGACCAGAGTGGCTCAACCTTGGCGACTTTAAGAGAGGTGGACTTCAATTCCCAGGGCTTCCCAGCCGCCATGGCACTCTGGGAGTTGAAGCCCACCTATCTGAAAGGGGCCAACACCGCGGCCCGTTGCAACAGTTGAATTGGATGACTTGGGTAGGTCTAGTTTGATTCAAAGGACCAGGGGTGACATGATAGTAGTCTTCCAATATTTGAGGGACTGCCCCAAAGAAGAGGCAGTCCAGCTATTCTCCAAAGCACCTGAGGGCAGGACAAGAAGCAATGGATGGAAACTCATCAAGGAGAGAAGCAACTTAGAACTAAGGAGAAATTTTCTGACAGTGAGAGCAATTAATTAATGGAACAACTTGCCTCCAGAAGTTGTAAATGCTCCAACACTGGAAGTTTGTAAGAAGAGGTTGGATAACCATTTGTCTAAAATGTTATAGGGTTGGACTAGAAGACCTCCAAGGTCCCTTCCAACTATGTAATCGTTATTTCTTTATTTCTTTAAAGACGGAGGGTTGCAGTGACAATCGACCAAGGGTGCTTTTGAAACCAATGGCTTGAGAGCAAGGAGCTAGAGTCCCACTTAGTCAAGAAATTCCAAATTCCCGTGTCAGGAAGCTGCGCTAAGCAGCCTAACCCCCCGCCTCCCCCCCCAAAATCAAGAGCCACCTGTGGAAAATAATTTTGCTCCCAGGATAAAAGCGGAAGAGCCAGACTGGACTCTGAAGTCCAGAGAGCCTTGCCTTCTCCTTAAAGTCCACCAGCTTCTCCTGGAGTTCACCCAATTTCTTGGCCAGCTGCTTCTTCACGTGCTGTTCAGACTGCAAGGCGTTCGTGATCTCCATGTTCTCGTTGGTCTGAAAGGAGAAGGAAGGATGGTTCGAGGGAAATACTTACGACCACAACTGAGCCAAAAAATGTTATGTTGCCGAGTGAAAAAATGTGTTTGAGGGAGCTTCGCCCCGTTTTACGACTTGTCTTGTCCCATTTGTTAAGCGAATCGCTGCAACTGTTAAATTAGTAACGTGGTTGTTAAGTGAACCTGGCTTCCCCCATGGACTTGGCTTGTCTGAAGGTCACAAAAAGGGATCACTGTGACGCCAGGACCCTGAAACCGTCATAAACACAAGTCAGTTGCCAAGCATCACGTGACTGTGGGGATGCTATAACGGTCGTAAGCGTGAAAAACAGTCATAAGTCACTTTTTTCAATGCCGTTGCAATTTCGAACGGTCATTAAGCAAACTGTTGTTAAGTCGAGGACTACCTGTACCCAAATCAAACCAATGAGAGATGTTTAAGAGCCTCGGTGGCACAGGGGTTAGAGTGCAGCACTGCAGCTACTTCTGCTGCCTCCCAGCTGCAATTTGGCAGATTGAATCCCATGAGGCTCAAGGTTGACTCAGCCTTCCATCCTTCCGAGGTGGGTAAAATGAGGAGCCAGATTGTTGGGGGCAAGAGGCTGGCTCTGTAAATCACTTGGAGAGGGAACTGTGAAGTGGTATATAAGTCTAAATGCTACTGCAATTGATCTATCTCTATGTCAGTCTTTCTGTCTGTCTATATCTACCATCTGTCTGTCCGCCCATCCATCCATCCATCCATCCAATATTTATCTAAGAGCCGTGGTGCTACAATAGTTAGTATGCAGTATTGCAGGCTCTGCCCCTAGCCAGCAGTTTCATCCTAACCAACTCGAGGCTGACTCAGCCTTCCATCCTTTCCAAGGTAGGTAAAATGAGAACCCAGATTGTTGGGGGCAAGAGGCTGACTCTGTTAAAGCGCTTCCAGAGGGCGGTAAAAGCCCTGTGAAGTGGTATATGAGTCTAAGTGCTATTGCTGTTGCTATTTTAGTGGCTACCTTGAGGGATTTTGGGGAGGGTGGGGGGAGTGAAGAAAGTTGAAGAGGCAAACACAACACACCTAAGCAAGAATCTTTTAGACTTCCTCTCTATAAATAGGCGGGCAGAGTTATAAAACACAGTCCCTGGGATTAAAATTCAGGGTTTAAATTTGGAAGGCTCAAAACTACCCCCCGCCTCTGCGGAGGTCTGGAGTTTTGGGCATAAGGCTCCAATGACGGTCATAACCCGAGGACTATGCCTTGGCCTTTGGGAGATGAGGAGGGAGAAACGCACCAGTTTGACGAATCCGTTCTGCAGCTCCGCCAGCTGCTCCTTCAGCTCCCGGTTCTGCGTCAAGGCCCGGCTGATGGTAGCTTTGTCGCTCTGCATGTTCTCCAGGATCTGCTGCTTGTCCACGTCCTCCTCGCTGTAGCGCTGTAAGGTCTTCTCCAGCTCTTGGAGCCGCTCCTCCTGCTCCTGGTTGAGCTGGCTAAGCTGCCCGTTGTCTCGCACCTGGGTCTGCCATCGGTCGAGCAGCTCCTCCTTCTCCTTCTCCAGTTGAGCCAACTCCTCTCGAAGGTGGGCTTCCGTTGGCGAGGGCCCCGGGGTGGCGGCAGGAGCAGGCGGAGTTTCCTGGGCTTTCACCGCTAGGGAATCCAGTGGGGGAAGAAAGGTGGCTTATTTACGGCGAACGTCCTAGGATCAAGCCAACTCTAATGGCAAGCCTAGTTGGAAACACGATGGTTCTCCAGAGCTTCCCACCCTCCTGTCCCTGACCACCATCTTGGAGCAAGCACCCAACGTGCTGCAGCGGAGGGATCTTTCCACCGAGCTATGGACGTATGAAGGGAAGACTGCTGGATTTAGAAGATTTATTTTAGCGTATGGCAATGATACGTTAGTCAGGAGACGACAATGCTAGCGCAGAGTAGTAGTTCGGCTGCCTAAGACTGCTATCTGTTTGGTTCACGCTGGCGCCTTTCCCAAGGTGCGCCAGAGCGGGGCAAGCTAGTTCCGCGCCAGAAACAAAAACGGAACGGCTTTCCTGCAGCGTCCTCTGAGGCCCCTCTCCTTCTGCCAAAGCCGCCATGCAAACGGGCCTTGCAACGGAGAAGGTCCAGAGCCGGCAGGATTCTAACCATCCGCATGAAGCGCCGGCTTCTCTCCCCGCTGAAGGGGTACCTATTTATCTACTCGCACAGAACATGCTTTCGAACGGCTAGCTGGGCAGGAGCGGAGGTGAGTGACGGGAACTCACACGGTGCCGGGACTTGAACTGCTGGAGCAAAGACCATCTCCAGTGTCATTAAGTCACCGAGCCACCACGCCCCAATTTTAGAAAATGGTGAATCAGGTGACCGAAAGGAGGCAGTTGCGAACGCTGGCATTTACCTGACTGACTGCTGAGCAGCTCTGAGAGGTTCGTCTCCAGCTCCCCGATCCGAGTCTCACTGACTTCTTTCTCTCCCATCAGAGTCCGGACCTGCGGGAAGCCCAGTTGTACCAGCTTGAAGGGCAACCTCCAAAACATTAGAGATCCCCAAAGAACCTCACAGGTATAATAGTCCTTACCTGCTCGGAGAGGAGCTCAACCCGCTGCTGCCAGATGTTCCCTTCCTCCTTCAGACGCAGGACGTATTGATCTCGTTCAGCCTGCAGTTTCTGCAAGGATTCTGACAGCTGCTCAGCAAGGAAGAAGGAAAGAGAAGAAGAGTCGGGCAGTGCGAGTCAGACTCTGGATGACAACTGCCATCAAGGCCAAATCCCCAGCCTTCTTTTGAAGGCATCCCCTCTGGACATCCACCTTACCTGGGCTATTTGGCTTTCTAAGTTGGCTCTTTCCTCCAGTGCGGCCTGCAACTGCTGAGCAGTAGCATCCGAGATCCCTGGCTGGCTTGAAAACTGGCAGAGGGGTTTAAAAAAAAAAAAAACCACACGATTATCCAAGCCCTTTTTGATCCACCTTCTTCTCCTCCCCTTGTCCAGGAGAGATTTGTCAAGGTGAGCTCCAGGTGGTGCATTAATTACAGTAGTGAATTAGGGAGACTCAGGTGGCTTAGCATAGCCTATTTCATAGGGGGGGGGGGTTGGGGGGGGGGGCTGGGAAAAGACTACAAGGAGTCAACGCCCCAGGAAAAAAAAATCAGGATCCAAAAAGATCTTGACAGACTTGAACAATGGGCTCTATCCAACAACACAAAATTTAATGTGGCAAAGCAAGGTTTTTACACCCAGGCAGGAAAAAAACAAAGGTACAAATACAAATTAGCTCTTAACTTACGAGCACAGTTGGGGTCAGAACTTCACTGCTAAGTAAGGCAGTTGTTAAATGAGTCGCACCTTGTTTTATTTTATTTTTTATTTTTTGCCACCGTTATTAAACAAATTGTTGCATTTGTGAATTGCATCAAATGGTCATTGTGATGCCCCTGTTGGAGACTGACTCTGAGGGAGAGGAGGAGCAGCTGACAGGGAGTGGAAGGGTGGCTCCGGAGGTTGTGCAGGAGCCTGGGGAAGGGCAGAGGCCGGCTGGGCAGTCAGAGGAGGACCCAGGCCCATCCCTTCTCCATCCTAGGGCACGCAGGGAGGAGAGGATAAGGGAGAGACATCGTCTACTCAGGAGGAGAGGGCCTTGATCCTCTTCATGGGCTGCAACTGTGAAAACTGGATAAGAGGACGGACATGCGTACGGGCGAACACTGGAAACAAAGCGTGTAAATATCTCTAGTTTATAGTTCCTCTCTGACTTTGCCGTCCTTCCCAGTGTGTGTTACCTGTGGACATCCTCCAGCCCTTATCTTGCCTGGTTTGTGTTGCTTTTTCCCTTCGTCTTGTAACTGTGTGGGTGTTTTTTTGTCTTCCGTCAAGAATATTTGGAGCTTGGAAGCAAAGTGAAGGAATAAAAGGGGCTTCACCTGTTTTCTGTGACTGTGTTTGTTTTGTATCCCACCCTGGGTCACCACAGTCACAAAGCAAATACAGCTTCCCCCTTGTCAAGTTCACAAGTTTTGGATTCCGTGATCGTGCGAATGATGCAATGGTTTTCACAGTGCGAGAACCGGTTGTGAGTCATTTTTCCCCCCCCAGGGGTCATCGTAACTTTGAACGGTCTCTATAAACAAAATGGCTGAAAGAGTACTTGCAGTCACAATAACGCCGATACCTGCTGAATCACCAGTTCTGCCATTTCCAGTTTCTTGTGCAAATCTTCCACATCCAGTTTCATGGCTGAATTTTCAGAGATCAGGTTGCGCAGTTTCTCGGACAATTCCGAAGTCTGCTGTTTGAGTTCTTCGTTGGTTTTACTAGGGAGAGACAGCAGCCCAAGAGAGCCAAATGAAACCTTCCTTCATTTCTATCAATACCGCAATCACACTAAAGCAAAAAAATGACAAATCTCACCTCTAAACGCTAAAGGAAAGAAAGACGAATCTTACCCCTGCTTATACATTTCCAGTTTGAGGTTATCTCGTTCCTTTGCTAGCTCTTTGTTGTGCTGTGGGCAAAGAAGGAAAAGCCATCAAAACAGGCAATTTTTTTAAAAAAAGAGAGAGAAAGAGAAAAATATTTCACTGGAACAAATGTCTCTAAATAAATTTTTTTGCAAAAGTTTGCGGTATTCTCACTCCTGTGATGGGCACTTAACGGCCAAAATTATGGATTCTATATAAATTCTCCGGCATCTGTTGTTGTTAGATAAAATAATTCAGATTGGCTGGCTGGTCCAATTCCCTTTACTGCTTTGGAAAAAATAAAAAGTATGGTTTTGGTGGTGGTGTGGTGGATTTAAACAAGACCCCATAAACTGCTAAGCAGAATTCGACAGCAAGTCAGCCCGTTGACTTCTGCCAAAGCAAAATTGAGCTAGGAAAAGCTGAATATTCACCAGTATTCATCCCCCATGGAAATATTTTGCCTTGTATAGCCAGAGCAACTAAGATGCTAACATCTCTGTCTGCGTTAAATGCCCCTTTCCTTGTCCTTAAAGAGTCAAACAAGGGTCTTAGCTGGAGAAGGAAGTTTATTTTGACTAAGATCTCTTGATTGGGGTATTGTTTACTACTTGATTGCTAGTGTGAAATTAACCTTGGAGTTAATCTATCCTGATCTGGGTGCTGATTGACAAAGACAAGGCAAAGTGTGTGTGATCCACGGAGCTTTAATCCTTTATGTTCAGACACAGCTCTCAAACACGACAAACCCTCTGCAGTTAACGAAATGTTTCCTTTATTAGGAGTGCCAGCAGCCCCGGTAAAAAGTCTCTCTCTTACTCACAAGCAGGCTAACGAGTCTGTCCAGCAGGGAGATGAATACTTGTCTGCCACATCTATTCATCTCTGCCCCCTGCCTTTTAACCCCTAGCTAGGGTGGGGCCTCGCTAGTTGCGGTTGCTCTTCCTTCCCGAGGGCCGGCCCATAGATTTCCACTGCTCTCCTCTCCTCTGCCTTCTGCGCATCCGTGACTCAGGCACTGGACCCAGCTGTTCCTCCTCTTCCTCATCAGCCACCTCCAGACCTGGGGGCTGTTAACTCGCCATCCGAGGACTGATTGACAGCCCAGGCTCTGCCTCTATCTCTATCTCTGACAGCTCTATTCTCTCTTCCCCCTTGGAGCTCTCAGGTTGCCCTAATGCGGATCATGACTCCCACGTCTCCTCCTCCTCCTCCGATTCGGCTGCCAGAGGGGCCAACAGACCACAATAGCTTATTTCTACTTGCTTTGCAAGCATCTGGGGCAGGGAAATAGGCCTTACTTCAAAAAGGAAGCCGCGGTGTCAAAGAAGACAAGGAGAGAAGAGGGGAATGCCCTACGCTTACTTTCTCTGTCTGCTTCTGCTGAATGGAGAGGGAGGAGAGGGTGTATTCTACTTCTGAGACCCTCTGGCGGGATGATTGCAGCCGGGCGGCCAGGTCCTCAGCTTCCCCTGTCCCAGAAAAAAAAAACAAAAAACAAGATTAGGGCTGCTGGCATCCAAGCGCCACGTGAACCCCATAATGCCAACCGGATGCTTGGTAGCTACCACCGGGCTGCTAAGAAAAGCAGAAGTGGGTCCAATTTGATGCCAAGTAACCCCACGATCAAAAAGGAAAAGAAATGCAGCTGGGATACATTTAAATTCAAGCCTGTCGGACTGGATTTCTTTGAAGATGGGACAAAGGGATCCCAGGCGGTGGGAAAAAAAAAGAACGCCAGGTCTCTAATGCCACCAGGTGATTAAATAAGGAAGGCGGCCAGGAGGAGCACTCACCTGTTTTGTGTCGGGCGGCCTGCTGTGTGTGGCTGAGGGCTGTCTGCAATTCGGACTTCTCAGAGACCAGGATGCCAATGGTCTGGATGTGGACCTTTATAAAGGAAGCCCGGGAGAGCGGGATGAGCTGAGGAACGTTTGAGAGAGCCAGCAGGTGACGGAACACAGCTCCCCACAAAACCAGGTGCTTCCTCCTGGGGGTTGGAGAAGGCCGCCAGGACTGGGAGGGGAGGGTGATATGGCACCTACCTGTAATTGTTCTCGTAGGGTGGCTTGCTCCTTCGCAAACCTCTGCTCAAAGCCCTTCTTCTCCTGTGGAAACACGATTTATTTATGCTTCAGCCAGACCGGCAGTCAATGTAGCGTGCTGTCGTCCAGTCTTTAGCGCCATGTTTCTCAACCGTGGCAGTTTGGAGATGGACGGGTTTCGTTTCAAACCGTGGCGGTTTGAAGACAGAGGGAGTTGGAAGTCCTCCCATTTTCAAACGGCCACGGTTGAGAAACGCTGCTTTGTTATATCCAGATATTGCTAGAACTGCTTTGGCCCAGACATAGCATTTCAAAGCTTTCTACAGTCTTTCCACAAACAACTTTTCAGAAATGCTGGTGAAGCGGCTGAGAAACTATCCTTGGAAAGTGGCCTCTGTTCCATTGTACTTTTTACCACTAAGCTGGCATTCAGTTTTATTGGGAGGACTCAAGTTATTGCTATGCTAACCCATATCATCATCTTCTTTTAACAATCCCATAATCCCTTACCAAGTAGAGTTTGGGCAACTAAATGGAGCTGAGTGTTTACTGGCCGGATGCTCTTCCCGTCACCAATGAGGAGTCATATTCAGCAGTTATGTTCTCATTGTCCTCAGAGAGAGAAATATCTGTCTCTACCTAGGATCGAACTCACAGCCTCCTGATTGTGAGGTGAGAGCTGCACCTCTAGGCCACCGCGCCACTTCCATGCTAATCCGTATCTGGCCTGGAAATGCATGCTAACATTGTGCTAATTAAAAAATTTAAAAAAACCAAACAAACCTAAATGAAAAGTCACAAGGTTTTCAAAAGAGAAAGAGAAAACCCCTCAGCTGATCAGACTAACCGGTCAATGTTCAAAAGAAATGCAGAATTATCTGCATCTGCAAGGACAGGAAGAAGCTGATACAGCCGCAAACAGCAGCTTTTACATTAAGAAAACGAATGCAAACAACAGGATGGCTATGAGTTGATGGTAAAGCCACACAACTGTGAGGAATTGAAGAACCAAAAAAAAAAAAGGGTGTTTTGTTCTGCACGCCTCAAAGACCTGTCCAGATGGAGAACTGGGGGGAACCAATCCGTATAAATTAGGTTGTAATTTTTAGACCTCTACCCTGGAGGGTAAATGCAATTTCACTGTCCCACAGGGTTAGAGGGTCTTCAAATTAACTAGAGGTAAGGCAGCTGAAACCCTCCCAATAATGTTTAGAAGGCAGGTGGCGGGGGGAAGCAAAATAAAACATTTTTTTTTTTTTGGTATCTCTGGAATGTATCTTTCTCCATTACCTTCTCCAACTCATTCACAGCTTCTTGGTTCTGCTGTTTCTGCACAAGGAAAAAAACGGAGACAGCGAGGATCACTTCTGGAGCTAGGCAATGCTGTGTTAAGGCTTTTGTGGGGAGCAACGCAGCTCGGGCGTCGAAATCAGGACCAGCAGAAGCGCTGCAACCTGGGTCTCCCCAACCCCTGCCGTGTTGTAACGGAAGTGCTTTTTGGGGGGGTACAGGGGTCCTCCACTTACAACCATTCGTTTAGTGACCAGCACAAGGGCCCTGAAAAGACGTGACTTTGGGACTTCCACATACAGGCAGCGTACGACACATGACCCAGCAGAGCGGGAGGGGGTGGAATGAGAAGTCAAAGGGGGGAAAAGAAAGGAGGGGGGGGGGGAGAATAAAAAAACAGGGCATGCAAACAAGCTGGAGAGAGCGACAGGACAAGGACGAAGGTTTCAAACACAGCGAGGCCCCTTTTGCTACCCGAAAACAGCCCTTAGTTGCACGGAAGGAGGCAAGCAGGAAGAGAAGCTGCAACAAGCCATGAGACAAGATGAGCCACGTGGGCTTCTTCACGGTGCCACAAGAGAAGGACAGGCAGCCGGGCTCATCTTACATTTGGGCCTAGAAAGATCCGCTCTTGCTGAAAAGAGTCGACACGGTGAATAAATGAGGGAAAGCCGGGACTGTTATCTTGGGGCGAGCATGGGCTTCAGGATCTGAACCTGTTTCCACTCTCCCCGATTTGATGGGGTGAATTGAGTTTATGCCTATGGGTTCTAGGGTGGCGTGGTGGCTCAGCGGTTAAGATGCTGGGTTTTTTCGGCTGGAAAACTAGCAGTCCGGGTTTGAGACCCGAGTGCCATGCGACGGGGTGAGTTCCCGTCCTCGGCTCAGCTCCTCCCAAACTAGCAGTTCAAAAGCAGGCAAAGGCAAGTAGATAAATAGGTACCACTTTGGTGGGGAGGTAACAGCACTGGTGGCCACATGACCGCAGAAATGTCTTTGGACAGCACTGGCTCGATGGCCTTGAAATGGAGATGAGCACCAGCCCCTCCAGTCGGCGATGACTAGAGGATTAAAATCTGCGAGGATTCCTTTGATCTTTTTTACCGACAACTCCTCCCTCTCCCCAAAAGCCCCTTGTGGGCGTAACCCTGCGGTTTCTTGTTACTTGGCTGCTTCTATTCAGCCCATCCTTCCTGATTTTGTGGCAAATTTCTCTCCTGGCAAATATCTCTGCCTGTCCTCCAAGCTGGCCCTTTCTGACAGCTCTGCTACTAAAGGGCTGAAGAGCTGACTTCCATGGATGATGAAACTCTTAATAGTATTAACCTGTCAGAGACTAAGGTTGGGATCAACTTGATCTCCAACCGGGGGTGGGGGCTGAACGAATTGCCTGCTGACCTCCATGTCAAATTAGGCCCGGTAGGACCTAATGGGGAGATACTCAGTCAGCAATCAGCCAATGAACTTTTCACACACAGGCTGGGTGTGGAAACGTAACCCTGAACGAAGTTTTCATTGGGATTCCTGAATTCCAAACAGGACAGTGACTGTTGAAGGATGCCAATTAATTGATTCATAGGAACGCACACTGCACACCTTGTCTTGTGGCACAGTGAAAGGATGGAGGACCTTACAGGAGCCCAGAGAGCAGAGAAGAGTAGCCAGCCAAAGCCAAATCAGTCGATCTAGTTAGGTTCCTTACCAATTCCTCTATCTCTGCATTGAGTTGTTTGTTTGTTAAATTGCTGGAGTCAAAAGCTATTGCCAGCTCCTGGTAACGAGTCTGATGGGGCACATGCAGACAGCCAGAGGTGGAAGAGGAGGAGGAGGAGAAGAAAAGGAGAGAGAGAGAGAAAAGGGAAAACACTTTTTTTTTTAAAAGAGGGAAAAATTCAGTAGTTTTCTGCAACCTCTCCTCAACAAATGAACCCCAAACCCATCTTCCTCTGAAACACATACTAAAAACTTCACTCCCTAAAAACTTCCTAAAAACTTCACTCCCATTTCAAAGTCAAGGCAGTCAACCAAGCTATGCAACCTTGAAAAGTCCAGTTTGTGAGACTGGGCTGAAATGTTGGTCCAAATTCTACGCCTTTTCCCCTGCCAAGGGGACATATCTCTTGAGCTCAAAGCCAAGCTCTTCTAGCAGGGAAGGAAAAACCCAGAATTCCCACAAACCAGCATGTTCCTTAAAGGCATTGTAGGAGCTGCAGTATGTGGCCGACACATCGTGGAGGGATTGGTTACAAAATAATGGCTAACGGGACAGCTGGAAGGGTGGACCTACCGCCATCTCTTTCATGTCTGCAGA
>NW_020717196.1:87288-103990 GCF_900518725.1 Notechis scutatus | reverse complement strand
GGGGGGGGGGGGGGAGGGCGCATCTTTGCAAAGGGGCAAATAAAGGGAAGGGGTGCATCCAACTTTTAGTCCCCAAGAAGGCACGGAAGTGTCTTTGCAAAAAAGCCCCCTCCCCTCTTTTCCAAGCCCCTCTTTTCTCCCAGATTTGCAAAAGGATCTACTAAAATCCCAGAGGGGGGGGGCTGATTTATGGGGAGGGTCTCTCCCTCATTGCAAGCCTCCATTACAAGATAGAGTTACCCCAACATAACTTCTGCAGGCACCCACAGAAGCACCCCCCAAACTCGGGACTCGCCCCCCACCCCCACCCCTTTTGACTACAACTCCCATCAGGCTCCCCCCCCCTCCAGTGGTTTTTCTCCCAGGTTTGCAAAGGGATCTCCTGGATCCCAGAGGAGGGGGCTGATTTACACCCCCCCTCGCCTTTACCCCAAACATCTTCCCTCACCACCCCAGGTCTCCCCCCCTCCCACCTTTGACTACAAATCCCATCAGCCTCCACCTCTCCAAAGGAAGATAAATGACCCTACAGCTAACCCTCCCCCAGAAGACCTCCGGGACCATTAGCCTGCCCCTGCGCCCCACCCACCCCCCGGGTCCCAGAAGCGATCAGGGCCGCGGGGAGGGGAGGTTGGGAGTTGTAGTCCCCGGGGCCTGGAGGTCTGAGGAGGATGGGGCTTTTCAGCGAGGGCGGCGAAAGAGGCAAGGCAGGAGGGGTGGGCGGCGGCGTCGTCCCTCCACGGGGCCCCGAGGCGGAGGGCGGTCCCCGACGAAGCCAGGCCAGGCCCGGGACTAGGCCTCGCCGCCTCAGGACGCAACCCGGGCCCGGCCGCTCACCCCTCCCCGCTGTCGTCCCCCGCTTTGTACCTTCTTCTTGGCCGCCGCCAGCTTGTTCTGCCTGCTGTCGTCCGCCATCTCCCCGCCCGGACCCAGCCACGTCAACCCGGCAGGCGGCGCGACGCGACGCGGCTGGGTCGGCCCGAGGCTCCACCCGCAAACCGGGCCAGGTCGGCCGCCGCGGTTACTGCGCACGCGCGGGGACGGGGCTGACAGGCGGACGGGGCGCCGCCGCCGTTGGGCCAATGGGAAGGAGGCCCCGCCCTTTGCCGCCCCGCCCTTTGCCGCCCCGCCGAGGCTGGGCTGGCTGGAGACGCGTCTGTTTGGCTCCGCGCAAGCGCGGCGGACGCGCATGCGCCCTCTTCTGCTTTCAGCCTCTAATGGCCGACCTTCTGTGGCGTTTCTGCTCTTTTCGTTTTTCTTTGTCAACGACGTACGCGAATCTGTGCTTCTTCTTTCTTCTGGTGTATAGTGATGCAATGAGAAAGGGCTTTTAAAAAAAAGGATTTAAAAAGTCTCAAGGGAAAAGGCGGGGGAAGGCCAACAGAATCAGGCTGTGGATGATGGGACCTGGGGTTGGTGGGTAGTGGGTGGGGGACCCCTAGCTACCCAGAGCCTGGAGCCACCATGCCCATCATCCTCAGAGCAGCAGCTTAGAGACTCAGCGGAGCTTTTCCTGAGGCTGTGGGGGTTTCTGGTTTCTCCCACTACAGCTCCCATCATCCCCAGCCTGACTCCCATCACCTGACTCCCAGCTCCCATCATCCCCAGGAGAAAGATGGGAGCTGGAGTCCCCTTGCCCTGAAAAGGTCAGGGGACTAATGTTAGGGGAGAGGGGTTGCAGCTTTGCAATACCCTCCTTCCCAAAACCAGGAGCTTTTTGTGAAGAAAGCTGCTTGCTGAGCTGGACTGGGAAACTCTCATTTTTAGGCTTCCCTTTGGATAGTATCAGGTCCAACCTGTTGGGCTGCTTTCCACAATTTTATTATTATATTATTATTTTAAATGCATGTGGTTTTGCCGAATCATCTGACAGGTGGTTTTTGTTTTCCAAAGGGGGAGCCAGCCTAAAGATGCATCTTCACAGCATTGCAGATGCCCTTTTTTAACCTTTCCCCCCTCCCCAACAGGCTCGAAATCCCCAATAAATGATTGGGGCAATCCTTTTGAAAGCTGGCTTAGCTAACCAAGGCAAGGCAACCTCTGCCAGATGGCTGCGATCAAAGCTGGTATTTCAGGTCCCTTCCCACTGAGTCATTCGGCAATCAGGTTGGCTCACAAAGGACAGGAGTAGGAAGGGACCTCATCAAAGAACATGTTTTTCCTCCTAGAGTTGAGCCTCCCCAAGTTTGCAAAGCCCCAATCCAAGTTGCACTATCCTGCAGGTTGCATGTCTTAAAGGAGCGTGGCAGAATATTTGGCTCTTGCTGGGTTGAATCTCCAAGGTGCTTTGCCAAATACAAAGGAAAGTGCTGGGGAAAACCCCAGAAAGGCTGGGGCTGTGTTAAGAGACTGGACAGCCACTTGTCTGTAAGGATCTCCTGTTTGAGGCAGGGGGCTGGACTAGAAGACCTCTAAGGTCCTTTCTAGCTCTATTTTAGATGGAAAAGGTGGAAGTTGGGCAGCAAATACATTGAATAAATTATTTTTTATTGTAAGGGTGCAACATTTTGCCTAATAGTTGAGGAATCCGCAATATCGATTTAACCCCATGAAATCCTTCATTGACTTTTAAAGCACCATCTTATCATGGATGTCAGTGCTATTCCAAAACTTCTGTTATCCCTAACACTAACTCCTAGTTTTAACAAAAAGTCTAAATTTGGTTTTTAGTATAATGCTTGCCTTGCAATTTCCTACAAACCTTTCTGTTTGTGGTTTTTAATCTGTTTGCCTTGCTGGCCCCTTTTCACTATTATGTCATAGCCCCTTGTACGTTGGCCATTGTTTTCTGATGTTTTACTTTTGAATCGTTCCAATTTTTTTAAAAATTGTGATCTTTTTATGTCGCCGCTTTGACAGAACAGAGATGTATCCCTGCAAGGAATAAGCCAACAATCTCCAGTTTCTGGACTGCAACCCAGCGAACAAGATGCTTATGAATCATGCATGACTGTGAGCTGCAAAAATCCATTTATTCTTTCTGTTCCCAACGACTGTATGAATCGTCAGATGCAGAAGGAAAAGGAAGTTGTTCCAGATTGCAGTTCTACCACCAACTTGGAAAATAGTCTGGCTAAACAAGAACATGAATCCCCTTTGAATCAAGGGGGCAAACATAACCTAGGATTAAGGGGGAAAATCTCCCCCCAACCTTTAATATGGAGGTAAGAGCGGTTTAAATCTTGCACTTTAATTCATTTCTTGGCTAACCTGAGGATTCAGGTTTGTTCTGACTCATTTGAAGAACTTTTAAATTCTTTTCTTGACCTTCTTTCTTTCTTTTTAAATTCAGGACACCTCAAACAGTCCGTAGAAGTTGTAACGCAAGCTTTAAATCTCCCGTAAGTGTGTATAAAATCAAATTTCTTATCCCTCTATATAATGTGCATTGATAGATGGGTCTGACATTCCAGGAATGTAGGAAGCAGTTTTGGCAGCCACAATTGTAGCCCAGATTCCTTGAGAAGAACTTCTGTTGGGTGATTTTGATACATGGCCAGGATCCACTGGGCTGTAAACCAAGTGGGACTAAAAGTTAAATTCAACAGGTCAAAATAAGAGTACGCCTGTTGATTGGCTCAATATCGTTATTTGCAATCATAAAACTAAATTGTATCAATTTTTTTAAAGGTAAATCAACATTTTTGGAGACTCTTGATTTAATTTTCTTAGAAAACGCTAAGCTATAAACCCATGATATATTGGTTGGGTTGGATTTTTAGCGAGTGGGACAGGTTGCAACCTAAGAGCCTTTTTGCAAGATATGCAAATCTTTTGCTTATAATAATAGGTTGCCTTGGAATCTCAACTTCTTTTTTATAAACCAAAGATGATTATTTTGACAATCTCACTGTCAGGAAAACTGGAGGTATGGTGCAATAACATTTTTCAGAGTAAACATCTATTTTCTTGGCAATAGATATATACGACAAAGGGCTGAGTAGATTTTGGCTCTGTATGGTGTTCATTCCCCACCTCACCCTGATACCGTTTCCCCGAAAATACAACCTACCCTGAAAGTAAGTCCTAGCTTGATTTTTACACTTGCGCCCAATATAATCCCTAATTAAGATCCCGCCCACTCGAGTGCACAGGTAAAAATTAAGCTAGGGTGGGGAAAGGGGGTGGAGCTGCCCTACTACTTACCTTTGGACAGTTGTAGCCAGGCCTCGCCCACCCTGATACCTGCCGTGCTGCAGCCAGCAAGGCTGGTCAGGCTTTCCTGAAGGCCTTGGTAGCTGATAACAAAGCTCTGGATTGATCCAGAGTTCTGTTATCGGCCTCAGAGGCCTTTAGGAAGGCCCTTGCCGGCTGCAGAAAAAAAATTCCTGAAGGCCTCTGACAGTGAAAAGGAGGCTGGGGCAACCCATGCAAGTGAAGTTGTTCAGTGGCGGGAGGACATCCCCCGAAAATAAGACCTGGTGCTTTTTTTATGGCAAAAAAATATAAGACAGGGTCTTATTTAGGGGAAACACAATAGCTCTGAAGCGATTGTAAAACCTCTTGGCATCAACACCCCCACCGCAGTGCTGAAATCATAAAAACATTTAACATTATCTGTCTTTCTCTCTTCCAACAGGTTCTTCCTCCTCCAAGGAGCTGCCCGCCTGCTGATAAGGACATTTTGCAGCACGAAATTGAAGAACTAAAACGCAAGGAACTTGCTGTAGATCAGGAAATAGCACAAATCAAGACCGAGTATGTATTTATACATGTTTTATGTACACTAAGAGATCCATTTCAACTTGCTGTATTGCATGGGTGGGCAGAGGCAGCTTGAGTACAGTAACTTTTTCAGGAGGAAAGTTGAGTTCATTTACGTGGGCCAGACCTACTGTTTGGAGAACGGAGTGCTCTGGACAACTCCAAAGACCTCTTTTTCTTCTGTAGTTTTGTGTTTCTATGAGGCTGTTTTTCACAAAGATACAGATATAGATGAACAAGAGTTGGAAGGGGCCTTGTAGGCCATCTAGTCCAACCCCCCACCCAAGCAGGAGACCCTTCACCATTTCTGAAAGCTTCCAGGGATGAAGCTCCCACAACTTCCGAAGGCAACCTCTGTTCTATTGGTTGATTGTCCTCACTGTCAGAAAAAAATTTCTCCTTATTTCCAGGTTGAATATCTCTTGTTTTGTTTCCATTGTTCCTTGTCTGGCCTTCAGGTGCTTTGGAAAATAACTTGACCCCTTCCTCTCTGTGGCAGCCCCTCAAATATTGGAAGACTGCTATCATGTCTCCCCTGATGTTTCTCTACACTAGACTAGCCATGCCCAGTTCCTGCAACCATTCATCGTATGTTTTAGCCTCTGGAGGAGGCTAAAACCATTGAATGACCCCAGCACAGCCTGATTGCCAGATTAGTGAATAAAGTGGACTATTTTAAAATTACAGTACCTCAGGAATGGGGTTGACACATGTTATTAATTTAAGCAAGGCTGGGGTTACTAGAAAGCGGGAGAATACATATAAAATGGAGTCATAAATATTTTTTCTCGAATCTTGTTCCTCTTCCAGCAGCTCTTAAGAATCACACATCTGGTTTGTCTTGAATTTTCCTGATCTTGGGTTTTTTCTTTCCAGAGGATACAGCCTGGAGGAACTGGAAAATCACATTACTCTGCTTCATGAATACAACGAGATCAAAGACACTGGACAAATGCTTTTAGGTAGATTGGGTAAGGACTAATATAGAATCATACTGGGTGGGTGTAGGTACATTTAAAAAAAAACCTTAAACATTCTCCTTCAGATAACTTAGCATTGTCCTTCACCGCCTGGTGTCTCTAAGATGCACACCAACATCTGGACTTGCAGCTGTTGGGGAAAAGTAACTTAAAGCAGTCGGGGTTTTCTCAATTTCTCCAGACTCATAGGGCAAATTTAAGCAACTTTAACACCAGTGATTTACATGATAGGATTAATGAAAGGAAAATAATCTGGGACATGAAATCATAAAACTGGGTTGCAGAGACGCTAGTCTTTAAACAAAAGTTAAGTTTTATGAGGGAGAGTTTGGTGGACTTGTTAAAGGCACTGAGCTACAAACTAAGAAACGGTGTGTTTTAGTTCTGCATGGGGCCAGCTCAGTCATACTCTCAGTCTAGGAGAAAGAAGGCAAGGGAAACATAAAATAAAATAAAAGGCTGCCAAGAAAACTCTACTGACTTGTCCAGAGGGTCACCAAAAGTCATGATTAGCCCCGAGGCACAAAATTAAGAAAATGCACAAAAATCTACGAACCCAGTCAAGAAAGTTTTGTTGTTATTTTTTGTTGTTATCATCATTATCAATATTCATTAGACATGAAACTCGGTCAACTGAACATTTAAAAATGTATCACAAATATCATTGACTGGCGCTAATGGTTGATACGGGTTGCTGCCAGCATCCTAAGTATCTTCTTAAAATATACAATGTTCCGAGTAGCACAGTTTTTTTGCCGTTCCGCTGGTGTTATTGCAGAAAGCTGCAATTTCTTGATGTGTTTTGGAAAAATTTTGGACATGGTGCCAACTGGCCCTAGGACAATGGGTATCGCTGTGATATGCTTCATCCATAATTGTGTAGTTTCGATGGATTATTATTATTCATCGCACAGTCAGCCGGATGTTCAGGCTGGGTTTGGCATTTTTGTCTACCTATTGAGTCCTTACCAAGAACCTGGGGTAGGCAAATCTGGATGTTTGATGGTGTTATAGAGATCGCTGCCGGATGGAAGCTGTTCCAAGCAAAGCTGCCTTCTGCAATTGACCGATGGCAAATTTGTCAATGCCACTGATGGTGTTCAAGGGGTGCTCCAGTTGTTTCGGGACTGCACCCAAGGCACCTTTTACCATTGGTACTACCCTTGCTTGCCTTTGCCACAGTCATTATATTTCTATTTGTAGATTATTATTATTATTATTATTATTATTTAATCTTTAGTGAGATTCACAGACTTTGGGGCTGGTTAGTAGCTCAACAGCTCGAGTCCTAACCTAGGAACTGTTCAGGTAGCATCGGAGGATATAAGCTGTTCCAAGCAGGGTGGTTTTTTGTAGAATCGGTATTCAAGTCTGATAAATTCAGGATTTCCTATTATTATTATTAATTATTATTATTATTATTATTATTTATTAAATATAAATTAATAATGGTCTCTTGCCTGGGTGGACTAGATGATCTACAAAGTCCCTTCCAACTCTGTTAATATGACTAGCTTTCCAATTACAGAGAGTTTGTGGAAGCAGTTGCTGCCTTGTTTGTGTTTTCTCTTTCCACGTCATTTACACAATCTTCTTTGTGTGATTTTTCTCCTAGCTGCGATCAGGGGCGTCACCACCAAAGACCTCTACCCCGAATTTGACCTGGACCTTAATGATTAGGAGGAATGTAAAACATTGACACACCACCTAGACGGCGGAAATATAATACGTGGTAAAAAGGCAACCACTGTAAGTTCATTATTCCCCCAGAAATGTTAACGAAACTATAGCTTTAATTGGGGGGGGGCAAAAAAACCCCATTTAATGAAGAAGCTGTTGAACTGACTACTGCCATTTGGAGATGGACAGAATAGAATTTTCTGCACTGGCTTGAGGAATTGTTAATGGTCTTATTTGTTGCGAGAATTGACCAGGCTAAAATGTAAAACCATAAAAATAGCAAAGGTTGTATTAATTGTATAAAAGCTGCAAGGGTCATTGATGATCGAAATGGAATTTCCTTCAGCCTTGGATGCATTCAACTTCAGCCCTGCTTTCTTCTCCCCCCCGCAAAGAGGGCTGGATTTGAAAGTGGAATCCTCTCCAAATCGTCACGAATTGTTAACTATGCTCTGAAATGTCTTCAAATACAGCTTTTGAAAAGAGTGAGGGACTTTGCTCTTTTGGAACAGGAAACAACATTGTCTATAAAAACAGTGCAATTTTTTTGCTTGGAAGTGAAATTTCAAAAGCATTTGTGAGATGGTTTAGCTCTGCCGCTGAAATAAAGGGATGTGTTTTTGCGTTCAAATCCAGACACTGCATTCCACAGATGTGGGCATAAACTGAAAAACCAGATCAAACCTTTTGAGTTCCATTTAGTAACCAATATCTGCTAAGAAGGTTTATTTCTGTGCGAGGAAGAAACAAAATAGCTTATTTTAATAGAAATTCGGTTGGTGTTTGAAATACACAACAGTAGTAACAATCTGTTACTTTGAAATACCCAATTTCAGCCACAACAACTAATTTTACTGTGCTGGATCTGGGTACAGTATCCCTTCCTTCCTTCTATCCATCCATCCATCCATCCCTTTTCTCATCTTCCTTCCTTTCTTCCATCCATTCTTGCCTTCTCTCATCTCCTTCCATCCATTCATCCTCTCTTCCTTCCTTGCTTCCATCCATCCCTTCTCTCATCTCCTTCCATCCATCCTTCCCTTTTCTCATCTCCTTCCCTCCTTCCTTCCATCGTTTCCTTCTCTCATCTTCCTTCCTCCCCCTTAAATTGCAATATCTTTGGTACGTTGTGCACAGTTTTAGAGAGGAACCAGCCAACTTGGAACCTCCTCATCCAAGCTAAACATTGGAATTCTGGGATGTTTCGCACGGCTTTTCCCAATATTCTTGAGATTTGGGTCAGATCTGTTCCCTTTCACCGTCCACCCTGGCGTTCAGGTGCGCAAAACTGTTGTGAAGTTCAGCTTCTACTTTCTGTTTGGCTTGCAAAATTGCCCTCTGGATGTTCGGGAGGTCCCACTCCGTCCTCAGCAGGGCATCGTCCAGCACAAAGACGCCGTCACGTACCCGCCTCACCTGGCTGCACACCGCCGTGGTCTTCAGCTCCAACCCTATCTCGTGAACTATCTTGCGGAGATACTGTTGGTTCTCGTGCAAGCAGTGAATTTCTAAGAAAGGCAGGAAAGGAAAGCCAGTCGCTCAGCCAGACTTAAAAGTTGTAAATTCATAATTACCACTTGGAGAGTTGAATGTGTCTCTAAAGGAGGGATCCCCAAACTTGGCAACTTTAAGACTTGTGAACTCCCCAGAATTCCCCAGCCAGCCGTGTCTGTATCTTTTTTCTCTTAACCTCCTAAAGTGCAGATTGCAGAGGGAAGGGGATTACAAGAGAGTAAACTATGCCGGCTGGAGAATTCTGGGAGTTGGAAGTCCACAAGTCTTAAAGTTACCAAGTTTGGAGACCTCTGCTCTAAAAGCCATGTGTTCCCTCTCCCTCCAGTTGACTAAAATAATAATTTCAGGCTGGCCTGGCTAAGAAAGAAATAATCTTTGAGCCATTTAGGCATCTTATGGAAAACTTCCAATTCTTTTGTCTTTTTTAGCCCAATTCTGGTAAATCAGGTTTAATACTCGGTTCTTGAGTTAAAAAACATTCTTATTGGCCCACTTTTTATTTCCTTGACTAGATGCATCAGGAATTTTAGCAGAACGTAGGTTCTGCCTTTAACTGCAGCATTTTCACCTTCCTTTGATGTTGCTGAAAATTCAGTACTGTGGACAAAGTGAAGAATCACCAGGTGTCCCATCATTTAAGTTCAACGTTTCCCAACTTTGGCCTCTTTAAAATGTCTGGACTTCAATTTCCAGAACTCCCCAGCCTGGGAAATTCTGGGAGTTGAAGTGCAGACATTTTAAAGTTGGCCAAGGTTGAGAAACGCTGATTAACTCTAAAGCAATGCTGATTATTTTTGCAGCAACCCCACTAGCAATCCAACCCACCGCTCGTTCATTCCTTCCAAAGCCATCTTTTTTTACAGTTTGAAGTGACGGGAACAAAGTTTAAAGATTTAAAGAGGGCTTCCGGAACTTAAATTTCCTATTTTTAAATCAAACAAGGGCACCAGTCTGCCTTACTCTAAGAGTAATCATCATCATCATCTTTCAATGACCCCATAGTCTCTTGTGGGGTGGAGTCTGGGCAAACTGAATGGAGCTGAGTGTTTTCTGGCCGGATGCCCTTCCTGTTGCCAGGGTGGAGTTATATATTCAGCTGATAAATTTTCATTCTGCCCGGAGAGAGAATATCTGCCTCTATCTAGGATTGAACTCACAGCCTTCTGATTGTGAGAGGCAAGAGCTCCACCTCTAGGCCACCGCGCCACTAAGAGAGAAGGCCATACCCAGCTGGAATTCAGGCGGTTCAAAACGGAGGCATCGCACTGCCGTGATCAAAGGGGGGCTTTTGTTCATCGGCCGAATTAGGCCTTTAACCGCCAGCTCATAGGATTCTTGAGTTTTCAGGTCGAGGTTAGCCCACCTGGAAAGGGATGGGGATAAAAAAACAGAAGCATAATTATTTGGGAACAGGTCAATCCGGGATGCGAGACCGGTGTCCTTTGACAGCAGGGGGGTCAAACTGACGGTGTCACATGACATATCGGGACTTTCCCCCTTCGTTAAACCAGGAGGAGGCCTGGCCTTGGAGGTCTTATAGTTCAACCCCCTGCTGAAGCAGGAGATCCTATACCAGTTCACATAACTGTTCAGTCTCTTCTTAAAAACCTCCAGTGATCCACAACTTCTTATGGCAAAGCTGTTGGTTAATCGTCATTATTAGGAAGTTCTTCCGGGTTGCTTCTCTCTTCGATTAGTTTCTATCCATTGTTTCTTGCCATGTGGTGCTTTGGAGAATAATTTGACCCCATTTTCTTTGGGGCAGCCCCTCAAATACTGGAATACTGCTATCATGTCACTCCTAATTCTTCTTTAGGCTAGCCAAACCCAAATCCCGCACCTGTTCTTCGTAGGTTTTAGTCTCCAGGGCTTTAATCTTCTTATAGGCCTGGAGACTAAAACATATGAAGAATGGTTGCAGGATTTGGGTGTTGCTGTTCTCTGCACTTTCCCCCCAAACTTCTGGATTTAAAGAGGACAGCGGTTAACAAATGCAGTGGTTCGCTTAGCAACTCTGGCTAAAAGGACGTAAAAGTGATTCTTAGCCACCTTATTTACCAACGGAAATTCTGGTCCCATGTCAAAGACTTATCTGCATTGTTTGCAAAGGCTATCTGCAATATTTATATGCCAAAAGAAGTATGCGCATCTCCTCCCCAACCCTCCAAACCCAGATCCTGGATTCCCTGCTGGAAAACTCCGGTTAACTTAACCCAACAACCCCAATAGTCATGGTTTTCTTTATTTATCGTGCCAAGTTTTGAGTGCAACAGCAAAGCCCCGGTTAGAATTGGAATTAGCTACTGGAATTTTCTGGAGGAGAGCCAAGAGCAACAAGGGTTGTAACAAGGGTGTGTGTTATGTTGTGAGAAGCCAGCTTTCCCTAACCTGGTGTGCCCCAGGTGTATGTTGGACTTCTGTTTTTCCCGTCAGTCCCAGGCTGTGGAAAGGTGATGGCAGCCACGACTGTCAAGTGGCCGCCAGTTAAAACGATCCGTTTCAGCAGAGTTATAAAGTCTGCAGTGTTATATAGGTTTTCCTGCTTGAGCAGGGGGCTGGACTAGACAACCTTCAAGGGTCCCTTCCAGCAGCATTCTATTCTAATTCAAGTTGGCATTGGTCGCAACTTTACAGGTTACCACCTGGCCCTGTGTTTCACCTTTTTTTTTTTTTTACAAGACTCCACGCTCGGTTCGAACATAGGAATTATTTTAATTTCTGCCACATGCTGCGAAAGTCACTCCTGCCCTGAAACCACATTTCCCACCCAATCCACCCCTCCAAAAAAAATGATGTTTTGCCACCGTTCAGCCTCATCTCCCAACTGAGAAAATTTTGCAATTCGGGGGAACTAAATCACATTTTTTAAAAATAAATTGGGACCCACACAGGAGATCAGACCACTTCAATTCCCAGCCGTCGCCAACTTGGGCACAGTTCGTTTTATTTTAGATTTAAGAGCCGTTTTCTGAGCTCGGCCTTCACTCTTATCCACCGTCTCTTGATCGTTTTCCCTCTTCGGCCCTGCCAGGAGGGATTTGCGAAACCCTGCACACCCCTGACTTGGTGCAGGACGGCACAGCTTCCCGATTTCCCCCGCGTCCCGAGTTTAAGGCTTCTTCTCGTCCTCTCCCAAAGGGACGGAAGGCGGCATTTCCTGCTGGGGCATGTTCTGCAGGAATTGCAAGAACTCTTCGGCCCGCCGATCCGCCTCGGTCTCGGGGCGCAAATAGCACCAGAGGAGGATGGCCGCAAGGATCAGGCTGATCAGCATGGCCCGCCAGAGGGGCTGCTGGTGGTCGCTGCCCATGGATTGCCGCATGGTCCAGTGGCGGGGATTGGCACGGCTCTTGGTGAAGCACAGCGGCTCATCGCTCTCGGGCTCCTTGCTCTCTTTGGGCGGGCTGTAGCAACGCCGCAGGAGGAAGCCGCGGGATGGAGGCGGCCTGCGAAGAAAACAGAAGGAGGTTGGTGAGAGCCTCTGTTGCCACCTCGCCGGGCCAACCTTCTTCCTGCCTCTCCAGCCAGAGCCTGTGGATTTCAAGACAGGGAGTCCTCGACTTACGAACAGTCACTTAACGAATGTTTGAAGTTACGTCAGGGCTACTTACGACTCTTTCAGAGTTACGACCTCTGTACGGGTAACACACCCATGGTCCCGGGTACGCATTTTGGGCACTTAGCACCCGGCTCGCCAATTTTTCCATCAGCTTTTGCCCATTTCCAGTGTTTTTTTTCCTTCTTTCCGGCCCAGAAATGCGTTCGCTCAACGGCTGCTGCATTCGTTCACTGAATGACCGTTGTAAACAAAACCGTGGCGGCTTCCAATCTGATCCCGCGAGGCCTCACCCGTACGACTGCAGTGACTGACAGCCGTAAATTCCTGGCTCGGTTATGGTCATAAATCAAGAACTACCAAGTGGCCGGCAGCGGGAAATTGACGTGGTCTAAAACTTGCGTGCACAATATAGATTCTTTCGCTAAGAAGTCCACCACACCTCAAGTCTTCGCTTTCGAAAGCTGCTCTCAGTGGGCTTATTTTGTGTTAACAATCCTCAGGTAGAAAGGAGATTTTAGAGGGTTTCCCTCCCCCAATCTAGATCCTTTCTGAGCTTGCTTTTCTTGCAGACGCTTCATAACCCTAACTAGGTATCATCATCGCTAGCACTGATGCAATAACCTAGTTGGGTCATGAAACATCTGCCAGAAAACCAACAAGCTCAGAGAACACCAAGGACCCCACAGTCCTCCTCCTCCTCCCATCCCCTCTCTTCTCGCACCGATGATGTTCCCTAGTTGGGTAATGAAACATCTGCAAGAAAACCAGCAAACTCAGAGAGTACCAAGGACCCCCTCCTTTCAACCCTGAGCTACAAATATTCTCCTTCATTTGATCCTTTCTCTTCCTGAATGTCCCTACCTCTGGGCAGTCCGCTTGCATACCACACCACAAGTGTGGTGCCCTTTCGAACACGGTCAACTGCAGTTTTGATACTCACTGTAGTAAAGCTTTGTGATTGGATCCCTGGATCACCGAAACAATCCGCTCCAGCTTCTCCTGCGTTACATGATCTCCAAGGAAGAAGAAGAAGACAAGCCAGTGTTAAGTTTCCCTTCCTTTGGTTTCCCCCATCTTTTCCCAAAGCCATTCAGAAAGTTCCAATCCTGGAAAAAAAATCACCAACTGTAGCGTGTGTCACCTTAGGTCCTCTGGACACATCACTTACCAAATGTGCTTCTCTCAATCAGTTTGCCGGTGTCTGAGAAATCGTCGGTGGCTTTGCCGAACAAGCCAGTGACGGTGTATGCCTTTGAAAAGGAAAACATCCTGATTGCACACACAGCGGATTGCAAAAACCCAGGGCAACAGTTCCTAAAAGCAGAATGTCATCCAAGAAAAGACAAACAGCCCAACCTATTGTTTTGGCCAGAAATTGTTCTTCTTTATATAAATAGAAAGAAAACCCCACTCCCTTCTAGCGCTGCTGATGTTACCTGGATGGGTGGATGGATGGAGAGAGACAGAGAGAAAGAGAAAGGTAGATAGATACCCGGTTTCCTTGAAAATACGACTGCCCTGAAAGTAAGTCTTAGCTTGATTTTTACACGTGTGCCCAATATAAGCCATACATCCCCCCTCCAAAAAAAATTCCAGAGTGCGTGGGTAAAGTGAGATTACTGGATGACATCCCCCAAAAATAAGACCTGGTGCCTTTTTTGGTGGCCAAAAAAATATAAGACAGGGTCTTATTTTCGGGGAAATACGGTAGATAGATATAAAGATAGATAAGAAATAAAAATAAAGAGATATAGATAGATAAAAGAGAGAGAGAGAGATAGCAGTAACATTTAGAATTTCAGTGAGAACAATTAACCAGTAGAATGACTTCCCTCCACAATTTGTGGGTGCTCCAACACTGGAGGTTTTTAGCAATAGTAATAGCGCTTAGACTTATATACCGCTTTATAGTGCCCTCTCTAAGTGGTTTACAGAGTCAGCCTCTTGCCCCCAACAATCTGGGTCCTCATTTGACCCACCTCGGAAGGATGGAAGGCTGAGTCAACTTTGAGCCAGCCAGGATCGAACTACCAAACTTCTGGCAGCCAATACTGCATTCTAACCACTGCGCACCACCACAGCTCATATCCTCATCCTAACCCTAAACATCAGAAATGGAAAGGAATGGCTCACCTTGGTAAGATGTGCGTTGTACCATTTTCTGAGCAACTTGGTGCCATAACCAACACCGAGCACTGATGGAATAAAACACAAAACGCAAACAACTGAGAATTAAAAAATCCCATTACTTCCTATCAATAGATTCTAGCAGCCAGATCAAATTGACTTTCAATTCATCCGGGTAGGAAGAATAACACAGAGCACTGGATAGTCAAAGTGGACCAAGAATTTTTTTAAAAAATTGTGCAAAATTGTAATTTCCCCATCCTAGAAAAAATCCGGATCAGCCCCAGATGGGAGAAGCTAAAAAAAACCCAATCCAATGAAGCGGAATAAACTCTTCTTAACAGGTTAACGGAAACATTTTCTAAAAGCCCAACGAATTGCAGGAGAATAGTGATGCTCTGTTAAAAGCTGGCTAGTACATTTGACCAAGCCCCTCCCTCCCCACTTGAGGAATTTTAATACCTAGAGTTTCTTTTACTTACCGAAAACTCCCGAGGATTGCATATCCAGATGATCACCCACCCCAATTTTTAATTCCGTAAAAACCGGTCCTGAAACTGAACAGAAAACCAGTGTGGATTTTAACAGTGAAAGGACAGTTCCATGGTGCAAAGCAAAAAAAAAAAAACACCTCCTTTAATTGTTCTTTTTTTTCTTGAAGCGCCCAAGCTAGTATTTTTTAAAGATGCCAGATGATCTCAACCACGCCGTTCAGCCCGAAAAGCGCAAATTTTGAAAATGTTTGGCTAGGTTGATTTCACACACTGAAAATATTCAGCAAACATTACTTAACAAAAGTAACGACCAGAAAGGGTACATGATTCTCCTTCCGGCTGGTTGCGTTGCTGGTCCGAGTTTTGTCTGGATCTCGATTTCTACAAATTGTTGTGGCTTGCCAGCTGCCGGCGGAGCTGGTGGAAGAATCGGACCATGAGGAGGTTGGGGAGGCCAGTTCTGGAGACTGGGGAAGGCTCTGATGGAGGCTCTGCATCGGACTGCAGAGATAGAGCCAGGGCCGTCCGACATTTCCCAGCCACCGGAGAGGCAGCTGCCTTTGGAGGCCGATATGAGTGAGGAGGAAGAACAGATGGAGCCTGTTCCAGATGCGCGTATGCGCAGAGCTGTTGGGGGAGGGGAACATCGGAGGACAAGGAGTCGACTCAGGAAGGCGAAACACACGTGGACACTGAATGGCCCCTCCCTGGCTGGAGGAATAAATAGAAAATAAGTAGGAGACAACAGTTTTGTCTTTCTGAAGATTCTGCTTCCTTGTGTTTCGTGCCACGGACACTGCTTGGCAGAACTTAATTTGCAACCTTTGGGCTAGGAATTATCGCAAGGAATTGATAAGGTCTGTTGCCTGGAGTTTTCTGCAGGTGAATGCAATTAATTCACAAGAGGTAAATAAAGAGAGTGGGGTTTTTCTGTGACCGGAGGAGTCTGTTTATTGCTTCTGCTAAGGCTGGGTCAGAACACAAATTCTCTTCACGCCCATCTTACCTAGAGGATGGTCAGCCAGCATCGGAACCCGGCTAACGGTTAGGGTCAATTCCTTCCCGGTCTCCTCCTTTTCAGACACGGTGGGCTGAAAGCATATTTGTTGACGCGGTTCTGGGCGCTGTAAGGAGTTTAAGCCTGAAAGCAGGAAACAAAACCATGTTTTTCCCCCTCTTCCCAACCTGTAAGGTCTGAACTGTTCAAAACTTTCTTCCGATTCAAGACCCCAGGAATTGGCATTTGAGGTTGGGCTTCACTAGAACACCACCTAAGGATGCTTCCAGCTCAGTTCTGTTCCTGGAAACTCGTTCCATTTTGCTAAATGCCTCTTGGGAAAGAAGGGCTTGCTGCCATCTGGCTGGACAAAGCTTTCCCCGATAAGTTTACAGCCACCCATTCTGCTTCTTTGGAGCCCTCCAGATGTTCTCAACCTCTGGGAAAGGGTGATTCTGTATCTCGGGGGACCATGGTGCTCTCTGAGCTGGGTTGTTTTCTTGCAGATGTTTCATTACTCAAACTAGGTATGTTCCCTAGTTGGGTCATGAAACGTCTGCATTCCTCTCTACAAAGCCCACTCCCTCCTAGCACGGATGATGTTCCCTAGTTGGGTCATGAAACGTCTGCATTCCTCTCTACAAAG
>NW_020717196.1:52090-68047 GCF_900518725.1 Notechis scutatus | reverse complement strand
AGATAGATAGATAGATAGATAGATAGATAGATAGATAGATAGATAGACAGACAGACAGACAGACAGACAGACAGACAGACAGACAGAAGGAGCCTGCAGTCCTGGGGTCACTGTGGCTCAGGATAGTATTTGAGGGGCTGCCACAAAGAAAGAAGCAGGGTCAACTTATTCTCCAAAGCACCAGAAGGCAGGACAAGAAACAAACGGATGGAAACTAATCTAGGAGAGAAGCAACCTGAATTAAGGAGAAACGTCGTAACTGGGAGGACAATCAACCAGTGGAATAGTTCGCCATAAGAAGTTGTGGATCACTGGAGGTTTTTAAGAAGAGACTGGGCGGCCTTTTGTCTGAAATAGTACGGGATCATCTCCTGCTTGAGCAGGGGGCCGGACTAGAAGACCTCCAGGGTCCCTTCCAGCTTTATTCTGATTCTGTTTTTGATTTGTGGTTTTTAGCGCTTGCATTTGGCGCTGCCTCTGTGCACCCGGCTGGCGTAGTGCAACCCACCCTGTCTTTGGAGGGGGGGAGTGCAGGGGGGGGGAGAGAAAAGGAGGCAGAGGAAAGAGGCAAAAAAAGTGGGAGGGTCAGAAGGATCTTACTTCCCTCTCTCTCTCTCTCTCTCTCTCTCTCATTTATATGATTTGTCAGTCGCTTACAAGATAACAGGTATAAGTATAAACACGGTTATATTATATGGAGTATTGCAGGCATTGACCGCTCTGTTGCTGAAGTCGCATTTCCTGCAATCCAGTTTGGTGCGGTTAACCTTCAGCTTATATCTATTGTGTGCTCTTGTGTTGTTGTGGTCGAGGCTGAAGTAGTCATTGACAGGTAGGACATTGCAATGCATGATTTTATATACTATATTTAGATCAGACCGGCGGCGTAGTTCTAGGTTGGTCTAGGTCTAGCTCTCTCTCTTTCTCTCTCTCTTCCTCGTCCCGTGAGAAAGCGTGCCATCTGGAGGAGGAAACTTTTCCCAAAAGTTTTCTTTTTCTCCTCCCAAAAGTTCTTTCCAAAAGCGGCGAGCTTTTTCTTTTTCTTTTTTTTTTCCGCTTTCTTCTTTTTTTTTAACGTTGCGAAAATAAAATAAAAAAAATAAAAAAAACCGACTCTGGTGGGACTCGAACCCACAACCTTTGAATGACTCCGTCCCGTCATTGATCTAGAAGTCCAATGCGCTATCCATTGCGCCACAGAGCCCCACGCGATCTCGCAGCGCAGCCTGGCCGCCCTCTGCTCCGGCCCATAAGCCCCGGCGGAGCTGCTTCCTTCCCATTCTTCCCCCCCCCCATCCACTCCATTACTTTGCATTGGCCTCGCCGGAGTTTGGGGGGTTGGAGGGGGGGGGCGTCCGTGGGAAGCGATGGGGTCCGCGGGACCAGCGCCAGCCGCGTCCCCCTTCCCTTTTGCAGAAGGAGGGTCTCTCTCTCTGTTTCTCCCCCCCCCCCCCGCGTTGGTTTTGGCTTGCAACTTGGGGCGCTGTGTGCATGGTGCGTTGCACGGGTGCAAACGCCTGGGCGGGGGTCTTTGGGGAGGGGGTTTCTCCCCCCTCCTCCTGCGTGCAAGTCTGCATCGCCCCGCCAAGTCCGGAACAATTTGCAGAGAGAGAGAGAGAGAGAGAGAGAGAGAGAGAGAAGAAACCGAGAGATCATCCATCCCACCCCCACCCACCTGGGTAGGGGTCTTTGGGGAGGGGGTTTCTTCCCCCTCCTCCTGCGTGCAATTCTGCATCGCCCCGCCAAGTCCGGAACAATTTGCAGAGAGAGAGAGAGAGAGAGAGGAGAGAGAGAATAAACCGAGAGATCATCCATCCCACCCCCACCCACCTGGGCAGGGTCTTTGGGGAGGGGGTTTCTCCCCCCCCCCCCTGCGTGCAAGTCTGCATCGCCCCGCCAAGTCCGGAACAATTTGTACAGAGATAAAGAGAGAGAGAAGAAACGGAGCAATCAGACCCCCCCCCCTTAACGCCCCCAACCCCTTTACGCCAGGATCCCGTGGCCGGGAACGCGGGAGGAACTACAACTCCCGCCGTGCCTTGCGGGAGAAGGTGAGGGCCGAGGGCGCCCCCTGGAGGGTCCTCTGGGCTCTACCGAGCCGGAGCGGCTCTTTTTCAGCATCTCTTCGGAGGCTGCTTCGGAATTACGCCTCCTCCTTCTCCCGCTGCCGCTGCCTCCCTTCGCATGGGCAAGGCTGGGCCAAGCAGGTGCAAGCCGGGACGGGAAGGAAACGCCGGTGGCTCAGCAGATTTCGGCTCTGCCAGCAGCTGGAGGAGGAGGAGGAGGAGGAGGGAGCGCCCGAGCCTGAGCTTGGGGGGGGGGGGGGGGGGGGGCGCTGCCACGCAGGGTCGGGATCGGGGCGAGCAGCACAGCCCAATTCGCCTCCAAACGGGATGCGGGGAACGCCCGAGCCTGGCTGCAGGTGGGTGGCGGCGGGGGCAGGGCACAGGGAGGGGGTCCCGGCTGCCAGGTGGGATACGATCATGGGGAACAAAAGGGGGAGGGGGTGCTCCCCCCTCCCCATTTCCTCCAAGCCCCTCCCCCATTTCCATCCGACTTCTATCTTCTACTCCCCTCCTCCCAATATAATTGGAAATAGGGGACGGGGTGGAAGAGAAGAAGCCCACCCCCCTCTTTGAAATTGGGGGGGGGGTCTTTATAGTCAAACCCCTGCCAGCCTGGCTGTTCACTTCACACACACACACACCCACCAAGGAAACGAGACTCTCCTTCCTGGGTTGGAGTGGCTGGGGGGGGGGGGTTTGCGTTTCCCCACCCGCCCACCTTCCCCAATGTGGCCAGGGGTCCTCCCAGATCCAGCTGGGGGGTGGGTGGGCAAGTCAACAATGCAAAACCCCCCCCCACCCCCACACACACACTGCCTCTTTCCAAACATTGCAGCAAAATCCTTGTCCTCTGGCCAGGCCCTGCTTTTCCTCAAAACTAAACCACCACCACCCCCAAAAAATTGGGGTGATTATATAGGGGTTTCTCTTATGTATACAGGAGCTGGCAGGCCGTTTTTGCATGCCAATGCCATAAGCAAAGAGTGCGGGTTTTTTTTTTTTTTTTTGTGGGTGCATGTTAATAATGCTCCATGTGTGGAGCTTTTGCCAACAAGTCCCCAATATGGGCAGAAGGAAAGGAGAAAGGGACGAATTATATGTTAAGGAACGGGGGTGGTGGTGGAAAACACCTCCCCACCTTCTCCACACACCCCCTCCCCGTGGGTTTGAATCATCTTTAAGCCACAGAGCATCAAACATGTAATCAGACGGCTGGAAGAGGCTACCGAAGTGCTTCTCCACCCCTGCAGTAGAAGATGCAGGGTGAGCTTGCAAAAAAAAAAAAAAAAATACCCCCTCCCCCCCCCCACCCTCAACCCTGACTTAGCCAGCATTTACTCCGCAGTCCTTCTGAATGGGCCTGGACTAAAAAGCCCAGAGAGAGAGAGAGAGAGAGAGAGAGAGAGATCGTTACGAATGTTTGTGGTTATAAAACGTTGGCGCTGGATTCATTCTAGCTGTATCGCTTCGGTGCCTGACTCAGAACATAGAATAACAGTGTTTGGCAAGGGGCCTCCAAGGTCTTCTAGTCCAACCCCTGCTCAAGCAGGAGACCCCCCCCTCCCCAAACCGTTCTGGATAAGTGGCTGTCCAGTTTCTTCTTGAAAACCTCCGGCGACTTCAAGTGGACATTTCCTTCCCCCTCCTCTCACAACGATTTCTTTAAAATGATGATGATAATAATAATAATTGGCACAGGGCAAGGAGTGGGAAGGTCTTGGCCAACACACTTCAATAGTTCAGATCACGTTTTGCAAGTATTCTGAGCCATTCCGCTTCTCGTTGCTTCTGATTTCCGCCTGTTGGTAGCGCACACTTTTCTTTGTGGCTTTTGCAAGGTCAGAGAGAGGGATTTGGGGCTGGGGGTTTTCTTCCTCTTATTATTTGGCGAATGTGACGGCAGGTAAAATAGTAATAAGTTTTTTAAAAAAAAACTTCTTGAAATTCCGGAAGATTTTCCTTGGTGAATCCATGGAGACCAGTCAACATTGTTTTTCAGGTCAGGCAAGGCTAAAACTTTTGGATCCCATTTGAACCTGGAGAAAACTTGACTCTTGCCTTGTGGATTTCAAAAGTTTCTGTCTGGGTGATGAATTTAGGGCTCGTTGTATACAGGGAGGAAAAACGGGCAGCTGAATGAATTCAAAAAAAGTTTAGCTCTGCTAAAAGGGTTAGGAGGTTGTGTGAACACAGCTGGATAGTAGCACGGTGATCCAGAAGACGGGCTGAGAGAAGGAAGGGAGGGAAATGCAGTTTTTGCTGCTTGCCATTTTTAAAAGATAATGCATCGGTAAAGCATTTCTAAAAGGGGAAACCGGCCTTCCTCGCAATCAACATGCAGAAAATCCAGTTTCAAAGCAGCAGTTAAAGAGTCATAGGTACGAAGAGAGGCAAACTGGGAGAGGAGAGAATATTTTAAAATTAGTTTCCAGCGGAGAAGAACTTCAGCTGGATCCGTTTGTCTCTGTGGGGAGACACCAGATGTTATTGTGCTTTCGGAGTCGGTAGCAGTGAGGTTGGGGTTGTAGTAGAGGGCATAATTTTCTGCTTAGCCAAGTAGGGAGGTTTTATGAAAAGGGCCCACGGGGTAAGATTGCCCAAGAGTGAAACGCCGCCTGAAGGCGTGATGGGAAGGCCTCAGCCATCTAATCTGGAGAGGAGGGCACGGCCGGGCCCGTGTCAAAAGCAATCCTGCAAGAAAAAAATAATAATAATCAGCTGAAAACCAGTCGCCTGGTTAGCATATGCAAAGGAAGGAAGCAAGGAAGGATCACAACCCCTGAACATATTCCTGAAGGGAGCAGCAGAAATGAGGACGTGGCTACGGATTAGGTCCTGAGGTGGCCTAAGTGAGCAGGTGAGAGAGAGAGAGGGAGGGAGAGAGAGAGAGAGAGAGAGAGAGATTCAAAACTCACTAGAGATGGTTGGAAACCGTAGAGGTGGGAGGGTAGGTGTTAGATGAAAAAAGAAAGCCTGGGATGAGGAAAACCATCTTGATGTTCCTCTTTCGGGAGGAGGGAAGGAAACGATTTCTAACTGCCCTCCTCAAGCTTGGGTTCTCCCAAAAGTGCATTTTCTGGCTTGGTTTTCCCTTGAAGACGTTTCGCTTCTCATCCAAGAAGCTTCTTTAGTTCTTCAGAAGACAACTGGACTTTGTTCTTCCTTGGAGATGTTTCACTTCTCATCCAAGAAGCTTCTTCAGTTCTCATCCCAGAAGAAGCTTCTTCAGTCAGAACTGAAGAAGCTTCTTGGATGAGAAGTGAAACATCTTCAAAGAAAAGTACAGTTGCCTTTTGGGGGGGGGAAAGAGCATTTTGGGGGCCAACCATGACCTGGATGACTTGAGAACCTTCATCAAGTTGGGATTGGCAGCAAAAGAGGACACATTTCCCCCAAACGTTTGGTTTTAGAACGTCCTGGGTCAAAGAATCTTTATTTCTTTATTTATCCGTAACATTGGCCTGGAAACTTTTGTGGTGAGATGTGAAGCCAAGGAGGTCAGAAGGCCCTTTTGGATAGGCGAATATTTTCTCTCTCTAGATTCCAGCAGACGTAGGCTGAAGTCTGTAATCTCTTTTGGAGGTTTGCAAATCCTTCTCCCCTTTGCTCCAAAATTCCTCCCGGGCAAAATCTTTTTAATTTTTTATTTTTTAGGGTGGGTGGCACACAATTTTAGCTGGCGTCTTCCTACCTTTGCAATCAGGACTTTTGTGCGTGCTTCTGGGTCCTATCTCCGCAACGGGTTGCAAGACAGAACGAGGCGAGGAAGGTGCCCCAAAACATTAAGGAACCTTTCTCAGGACCATGGAAAGCTGGATTGCAAAGCCCAAAGTGACTTTATCCAAAAAGAGGGACTTCCAGGCCAATTGCTATAAATGTGACTTTTTCTAGCGGCATCTAAAGAGCTGTGATACTCAATTAGTTTCTAGCACCCCTTCGCTTTTCTTTAAAATGTTTTCATCCTGTAAAGAACTTTTGACTTCCCTGTAAGGGCATGTGAGTTATAAGCCTGGATAGGGTGAATTTTTTTTCCAACTTCGGGTTAAATTCTGCATTTTTCCTGCTTATACCTATGTGTGGGTGTGGGTATATGCGTAATGGTTATCTTTTGAGAGCTGAATGCAACAAAATTTCATTTTAATGTATACTGATTAGTGTACATTTAAAGTGACAATATAGCTGTATTCTGTTCTGTTCTGTTCTGTTTTGTTCATTCCACTCTATTCTTGTAATCTCTTCTCTTCCCTTCCCTTCCCTTCCATTCTATAGTCTATTTTGATGTCTCTTCTACTCTCTTCTACTCTACTTATACTTATTTATTTATTTATTTATTTATTTGATTTGCCAATTGTTTACAAGATAATAAGTATAAATGTATACATAGTTGTGAATACATGAAATGGTTACATATAAGAAAAATAAAAGAATAAGAGAAACAATAGGACAGGGACGGTAGGCACGTTGGTGCGCTTATGCACGCCCCCTACAGACCTCTTAGGAAAGGGGTGAGGTCAATAGTAGACAGTCTAAGGTTAAAGTTTTTGGGGTTTGGGGAAGAAACTACAGAGTCGGGTAGAGTATTCCAGACATTGACCACTCTATTGCTGAAGTCGTATTTCCTGCAATCAAGTTTGGTGCGGTTTACTTTGAGTTTGTATCTATTGTGTGCTCTTGTGTTGTTATGGTTGAAGCTGAAGTATTCATTGACAGGTAGGACATTGCAATGTATGATTTTGTATACCATGCTTAAGTCAGACCGAAGACGGCGTAATTCAAGGTTTTCTAGTTTTAGAATTTCAAGTCTGGTGGCATAAGGTATTCTACAGCGAGTAGAGGAGTGGAGAACTCTTCTTGTGAAATATTTCTGGACTTTCTCAATTGTGCAAATATCAGATACGTAGTGTGGGTTCCAGACTTACTCTATTCTATTCTATTCTATTCTATTCTTGTTCTAGTCTATTCCAATTTCTATTCCAATTTCTATTTTATTCTATATTCTATTTTGATGTTTCTTCTATACTTACTCTATTCTATTCTTGTTCTATTCTATTCCAATTTCTATTCTATTCTAGTTTCTATTCTATTCCAAGTTCTTTTCTTTTCTATTCTATACTATTATTTACCTTTTGGAATTAAACCTCCTCACCTACCTGCCCTTTTTGCAAACCACCTGAAGACTCATTATTTGAAAATTTCCGCTCTAGGAACAGAAAGTTGGCTTCCAGCAGCAGTATTTCTTCTGGAAGGTGCTGGAAAGCATTCGATTTGATTTACAGTCCAATGAACTGCAAATAAATGCAGTGAAATGTTTTTTTTTTATTCCGGTCTTAACTTAATTCCAATAGTTTAACTCAGTAGTTTTAGTCGTTAATAGTTTTAGTTAAACTATAATAGCTTAACTTAACAGTTTTAAGTTAAAGTCTTTAATTTCATAGCCAGTTTCTTCTGCTGTCTGTGCATTTTAAAATTTCCTGGCTGACCTGAAGTCTCAATAACTTCCAACTTGCTGGATTTGGTGTTAATGTTCAGCTGGGAAAGGTAGAATTGTGTGCTGAGTCTGCTTTATTTAAAATAAAATTCTTTTGGCCTTGACTAAGTAAATAATAGACGTGTGAGTATCTGCTGTTCAGAAAATTGAACTGAAGCCAGCTTGGGAGCAAAGGTTTTACCAGTGCTATTTTCTGAAGCTCCTGAGATTAGAGAGATTGATTTGAATCAATCTTTATTACGGTCATAACCAGCATAAAGATTGGAGATAAAAGTAGCTATTTCAGAGATGAGCAACCAAGGGAAAACTCAAGAGGGATCTTATCTTGCATAGAATCTCCCCTCATCAAAGAAGACTGGAGTTGCAATAATTAAAATATTGTAATTATTGTAATAGCAGCAACTGTGTCCTGGAATGCCTTTGGACTTTGGGCCTAACTCTTTGGACTTTTTTTAACTCTTGTTTTTAATCAGGTGATGATCCGAACAGCGTTCTCTCTATTTGGAGAAAGGGAAGGGAAGAAAGAAGCGAAGGAAAACTTTCAATAATCGGAAGATTAACTAAGATCAGGAAGCTGCATTTCTCACAGTACGTTGGATCCAATTAAATACACTTTTTTTCTTCTTCTTCCCAAAATTAATTTAAGGCACAAATGTAGCAAAGAGAGATGAATTCGTCCAACTTAAAGAAATATTTGCGCAGGATTTATTCTCTCTGCATCTCTTTGGTGCCTTACTTAGAACATAGAATAGCAGGGTTTGGAAAAGGGGCCTCTGAGGTCCACTAGTCCACCCCCACTGCTCAAACAGGAGATCTCAAACCACTCCAGATAAACAGCTGTCTAGTTTCTTCTTGAAAACCTCCGGCGACTTCAAATGGGATTTTTATTTTCCTGTTGTTGTTGTTTTTCCCCCTTCCTTTTTCTTTCAGGCCAATATGATGCGTTGGGTGACCCTCCTTTTATTCTCGGTCATTTTCCGCCTGTTTTTTGACCTGCCCTGGGTTCAAATCGTGCCAGCCCTTTTCATATTCTACTTGGGCTCCGGTGGATGGAAGTTCCTCCGTATTTTCGCCAAGACCATCAAACGAGATGCCACGTAAGTCACAGCATTTCTTCCTTCCTTTCCCTTTGGGATACAGGTAGATCCCAAAAATTTCTGTGGCTAAGGGAAGCAGTTAAGGGAGCTTTGCCCCGTTCTATGACCTTCCTTGCCACCATTGTTAAACGAAATCCCTGCCGTTGTTCAGCTAGTCCCGCGCTTGTTGGCTTTGCTGTAGACTTTGCTTGCCAGAAGGTTGCCAAAAAAGGATCGTGTGACCTATAACCGTTATAAATACGAGAGGCTGAATTTTGGACCATGTGACCACGTTGGGGTTGCCGCAGCAGTCGTAAGTGTGAAAAACGGTCATAAGTCACTTTTTTCCGGTGCCGTTCTAACTTGGAATGGTCACTAAATGAACTGTTATAAGTCAAGGACTATCTGTAAGCCAAACTTTTTTTTTCACGGCATTCTTTCTGTGCCGTAAAATGAACTTGTTCGATAACCAGGTTAAAGCAAAAAACGAGCTTGTTCGATAACCAGGTTAAAGCAAAAATTAGCTTGTTTGATAGCCAGGTTAAAGCAAAAAATGAGCTTATTGATAAGTAGGTTAAAGCAAAAAATGAGCTTGTTTGATAGCCAGGTTAAAGCAAAAAATTAGCTTGTTCGATAACCAGATTAGAGCAAAAAATGAGCTTGTTCGATAACCAGGTTAAAGCAAAAATTAGCTTGTTCAATAACCAGGTTAAAGCAAAAAATGAGCCTGTTCGATAACCAGATTAAAGCAAAAAATGAGCTTGTTCAAGAATCAGGTTAAAGCAAAAATTAGCTTGTTCGATAACCAGATTAGAGCAAAAAATGAGCTTGTTCGATAACCAGGTTAAAGCAAAAATTAGCTTGTTCAATAACCAGGTTAAAGCAAAAAACAAGCTTGTTCGATAACCAGATTAGAGCAAAAAATGAGCTTGTTCAAGAATCAGGTTAAAGCAAAAATTACCTTGTTTGATAACCAGGTTAAACAAAAAATTAGCTTGTTCGATAACTGGGTTAAAGCAAAAAATGAGCTTGTTCGATAACCAGGTTAAAACAAAAATAACCCTAACCCTATTAGGGGTTAGCAAATTGGCACAAAGTGACAAAAAATAATAGTCATAACAATCTTGATTTAACTTTGAAAAAGAAACCAGGCTGCTAAACTTTGGGACATTCCTTTCCCTTGTTTGGTCCCATTTTTCATTTTATTTCTGTCTTTCCAACTGGGTGCTGGAAAAGAGCAAAGAAGAGAAAAATGCTCTTTATTTTTGCACCCTCGTAAACCTTCAGCACGGTGTCCTGCTTGCTGTTCAGGGGTTATTTTCTTTATTGATTAACTCTCCCTCTGCAAAGGGAACACTCGGATTTGGGAGGGGAAAATATATGCAAAGTGGAAAAGGCATGAAAAGGAAAAAACAGAAGGCTGATTCGGGAAACGCCGGCAGATTGCATCAGTCCCACTGTGGGCCGCCGGTGCGTCGAACGCCTTCACAGTTTCAGGAGTGTCTTAATCAGTTAGCAAAGCATGTCAGAAAAGGCGGCCAACCTGATTTCATGAGGGAGGGAGTTCCACGGGCTCGCAGATACGAACCTTTCCTCTCTGCCCGACATGCAAGGTAGACTTGGCAGAAAACGGAAGGTGGGACTGAGAGGCCAAAAGAACCGACGGCTTCATTTGTCGCGGCTAAACAATTTACTTATTTTTTAAAATGTGGCTCATGATTCGTTCTCGAGACAGCTACCAAATCTTCCCGGAAGACCTGTGTTATGTCCCTTCCAGGAATTAAAGTCCCCCTTCCCTGGCCATTTTTCTCCCCGACGTGCCAGATTGCCACCACAACCCTCTTAAAGCCGATGATGCCAAGGCGTCGCGTCCTTCTGGCCCGACCAGTTTTTCCAGCAAATCAAAAAAAAAGAAGAAGAAGAAGAAGAAGAATAAAAGCCAAGAATTTGCAACGCTTGCAGAGGTTGAACCCTGGGAACCGGCAGACGCCGCAAAAGGCATGCTGACTCTTGTTGGGCGGACGCCAGGGGAGGCCGACAGCCGCAATCAAAATTGTGTAGGCCGGGCAGGGTTTGTGCAGGGCGTTTTTAACTCCATCAAGCAGCTGAAGGTTGCGTTCGCCACGGCTCCTCCTCCGCAGAGGCTGCCTCACCCGCTTTGGACATGGAACCAGACGTCTGGGTTTCTGTATATGTGTCTGTGTGCGATTGTGCAGCGCGGCTGCACAGTTGCTAAGCTGTGGTTGGAGGTGCATGTCTGGCGGGGGTTGGCGATGAGTGACTTCCTCTGCAGAGTTTCCAGCATCCGGAGACAATCTCGTCCAAAGTTGATAATAAAGCGTTGCATTCACTGAACCCTAAAAAGGCTGGAGGGGGGGGGGGGGCTCCTTTGAGGCTGTCTAGACTCACCCCCTGGCTAAGGCAAGAAATCCAGAATGAGACTCTTTCTGGCCCAGGTCCTGTTGAAAGTCCTTGACCCTTCCTTCATTTCGAGATAGGGTTTAATCTAAATCTGTCTTTCGGTAACTGACATTTCATGACCCAACTAAGGGGCAGCATCAGTGCTAGAAAGGGAAGAAGTTTTGGGGGAAGGGGGGGAGGAGGAGGAGGAGGAGGAGAATGATTGTGGAACCTTGCTGCTGTCTGAGCTTGGCTGTTTTCTTGCAGATGTTTCATGACCCAACTAAGTGGTATCGTCAGTGCTAGAAGGGAATGAGATTTGGGGAGAAGGGGAGGAGGAGAGGGATTACGGTAGGGTCCTTGGTGGTCTCTTAGTTTGCAGACATTTCATGACCCAGCTAAATAACATCATTCATGCTCGATGGGAGGAGGAGGAGGAGGACAATGACTGTGGGGTCCTTGGTGCTCCCTGACCTGGATGGCTTTCTTGTTTCATGACCCAGCTAGGTAACATCACCAGCGCTAGTGAGTGTGGAGTTTCCTCCGTGTTTATATACAGCAGCCTGCCCTGCCGGTATTAGTTGGCCATGTAGTTTTCCCCTCAGCCGTTCTCTGATTAGGGAATTGTTTTCTGTTTGGTTGTTTGCCTGGGGTTCGTCCCTGCTTATCTGGGTGTTGGTTGCCAGGGAGGCGGGAGGTGTTTCTATTCTTTTAGATTCCTTCTTAGTTTAGGCCGGTTATCGAGTTGCTAATTATCTAGCTGGGTAGTGAAATTATCTAGCTGGGTAGTGAAACAAGCAGATATCCCAACTCAGAGAGCTCCAAGGACTCTTCCGTCCAACCCTGAGCTACAGAGATGGATTCCCTTATATATTGAAAAAAACAAAACAAAAAAAAACCCTTCTTCTTCCACCACCAACTACGAAGGACGGGCTGAAAAGACTCCGTGCCATCTCTGTCCCTCCCACCTGATAAAGACTAGAAAACATCCCTTCCTCTTCTCATGATGGGCAGAAGGATTAATCTTGAAAAAAGAGCCACAACCAAGGCAAAAGAAGAGAAATCTGAGTTCAGGCCAGAACTGTCAACTGAAAAAGCATCTCAGACTTAAAACTCACCATGTTTTGACAACATTTTCTTACTGTAATTGCATAACAATAGCAATAGCTATAGCACTTAGACTTATATACCGCTTTACAGTGCTTTTACAGCCCTCTCTAAGCGGTTTACACAGCCTCTGGCCCCCAACAATCTGGCTCCTCATTTGACCCACCTGGGAAGGATGAGGAGGCTGAGTCGACCTGGGGCCTGGTGAGATTCGAACTGCCAAATTGCAGGCAGCCAGCAGTCAGCAGAAGGAGCCTGCAGTCCTGCACTCTAACCACTGCTTCACTGCAGCGCATTAAAGTTGCATTGGCATGCAGGTGTCTCGAGTCTACCTTGACGCTTGTCCCAAAGGTGCTTCTTGAAAAGGCAACTGAGATTTCTTGGCTTTTCCGGGAAGACGTTTTTGCTTCTCATCCAAGTAGCTTAATGAAGAACTGAAGAAGCTTCTGGGATGAGAAGCGAAATGTCTTCCAAGAAAAACCAGTCCAATTTGCCTTCTAAAGAACTGAAGAAGCTTCTGGGATGAGAAGCGAAACCTCTTCAAGGAAAAACCAAGTCCTTTTCAAAAAGCACTTTTGGGACAACCATGACCTGGATGACTGAGAATCTCCATAGAGGTTTACCTTGACGCTTCTGCACCTTGTCCTGTTCTTGGTAGGACCGCCAGGACCGTCCTGTCAACCCGCCTGAAGATCTGGTGGTACGTGAAACACCGCACCACCATCCCCAAGATCTTCCAGCAGACGGTGCAGAGACATCCGGAGAAGGTCGCCCTCATCTTCCAAGGCACGGGAGAAACGTGGACCTTCCGTCAGCTGGATGACTACTCCAACCAGGTGGCCAACTTCTTCTACGAGCAGGGCTTCCGCTCGGGGGATGCTATTGCCCTCTTCATGGAGTCCTGCAACCAGTACGTTGGCCTGTGGCTCGGACTGGCCAAGATCGGGGTGGAGGCGGCTCTCCTAAACTCCAACGTGCGGCAGGAATCCTTGGTCCACTGCATCAAAATCTCCCATGCCAAGGCGGTCATATTTGGAAGTGAGCTGGCCGAAGGTAAGGTGACCACAGGGTGGGGAAGAGGGAAAAAAAGGAGAGACCAGAGGCTGGATTGGTCCTTGAATGGTCAACCAGAGTTGGTTGACTCTTTTCTTGTAGAGAAAAGTAAAGTCTTACATTTAGGCAAAAATAATCAAAAGTACACATACAGATTAGGAGAAACCTTTTATGTTGTACAGGTCACCTTCAAGAAGCGAGGGGAGCCGAATGTCAACTCATAAAACATTTTTATGGCCATTTTATAGTTCCCAACAGAAAGGGAGGGGGGAAAGCAATGGTGGGATTCAATTTTTTTTACTAATGGTTCTGTGGGCTTGGTGGGCGCGGCAGGGGAAGGATACTGTAAAATCTCCAGTCAGAGGTGTTTTTTGCCAGTTTTCTGAACTACTCAAAATTTCCGCTACCGGTTCTCCAGAACCGCTCAGAACCTGCTGAATACCATCTCTGGGGGAAAGCGATTTGAAAGATCAGTGCGGCAGCTGGGAATCGGAAGTGCATTCCATGTATAGTTTTTCAGAGGTTGTAACTAGGTGACTGAAGTTTCTGCCACGCAAAAATCTAACTGGAGAGCATGATCGATGACTCTTGGCTATGGATGTGTCCCATTGGAGAATATGAATTATGATACACCCAGAGGGGTTGGGGGGAAAACCAGGGTCAAGGGTGACAATGAATGATGTGTCTCAGAGTCGGCTACACCCAGGCAATGCCGGAGATGTTAACTCCCAATAAATCCTTTTGAAGTTTTGGAAGTTTGGCTCGAGACTCATGATTTAATTGGGGTAACTGCTGGAATCCTGACAGCAGGCTTAATAGCAGTAACTGTGAGAGGGATCTTGGAGTCGTAGTGGACAACCAGCTAAGTATGAGCCAACAGTGTGCAGCGGCAGCCAAAAAAGCCAATGCAATCCTAAATTGCATTAACAGAGGGATATAATCAAGATCAAGGGAGGTACTAATACCACTCTATAAAGCCTTGGTAAGATCACACCTAGAGTACTGCATCCAGAAGAGAAGGACCAGGGGAGACAGGATAGCAGTCTTCCAATATTTGAGGGGCTGCTACAGAGAAGAGGAAGGGGTCAGGCTGTTTTCCAAAGCCCCCGAAGGCCAGGCAAGGAATAATGGATGGAAACCGATCTAGGAGAGATTCAACCTGGAAATAAGGATAAATTTTCTGACAGTGAGAACAACCAACCCATGGGACAGAAGTTGCCTTCAGGACTTGTGGGAGCTTCATCACTGGAGGCTTTCAAGAAGAGACTGGACTGCCACCTGTCAGAAATGGTGTAGGTCTCCTGCTTGGGCGGGGGGTTGGACTAGATGACCTATAAGGTCCCTTCCAACTCTGTTATTTGGTCATCTTTTACGAGGATTCAGCCATGGTTGTTTTTATAACCTGGGCCTCCTGAAGGAGCCCCAGTGATGGTGATTTGCCCAAAGCTCTGGTTTGTTTTATGCGGAGTCTGTTTCCTTAACTAGGATGACTGCGATCATCAAGACGTGATGCAATCATTTGAAGGTGCAAGGGTTGTTTGCCATCCACAATGGCTCAGCTCCTGGGGATGCTTGGGGCCAGCTGCTCCTCCTCCCCCCCAGCCTACCTCACAGGGTCGCTGTTAGAAGAAGAAACCTCCCAAGATGCCCCACGAGCTCCCAAACGTAGCCAGACAAACTGACCACAATTCTCTTTTTTTGTCTCTTCTCCTAGCCTTGAGGGAAATCCAGCCCTGCTTGGAGAAATCCATCCGTCTCTTCTGCTCTGGCGATCGGCAGGCCGTCAACTCCCTGCCTGGGGTGGAAGATCTTGACCCTCTGGTTGAGAAGGCCCAGCGCCAGCCGCCCAATCCACCGGACAAGGGATTCCTAGGTATGGTCTCTGGGCCCACCTCCCAGAAGTGGCTCTATCCACACTGGCACCCTTCAGCCTGGAATTCAGGGGGAGGGGAGATTGTTGTCCCATGCAGCCCTCCCTCCCTAAAGGAGGGTGAAGGTGGGAGCCATGAAGAGCCAATATCCTGCTCAGCCTGCAGACAAAAATAGCCATAGCCATAGCCCTTAGACTCATGCGCCGCTTCACAGTGCTTCACAGCCCTCTCTAAGCGGTTTACAGAGTCAGCCTATTTGCCCCCCAACCATCTGGTTCCACATTTTACCCACCTTGGAGGGATGAAAGGATGAGTCAACCTTGAGCCAATCAGGATCGAACTGCTGGCAGTGGACAGAGTTAGACAGCAATACCGCATTCTAACCATGGTACTACCACGGCTCTTAGATAAATATAGGATGGCTTGGAGGGATGGATAGATAGATAATAGATGGATCGCTAGCTAGATGATAGCTAGTTAGCTAGATAGGTGATAGGTTTTTACCCACCTCGGAGGGATGGAAGGCTGAGTCAACCTTGAACCCGGTGAGATTCGAACTGCCAAATTGCAGGCAGCTGGCAGTCGGCAGAAATGTCCTGCAGTACTACACTCAACCACTGCACCACCGAGGCTCAGGAAAGGGAAAGGCTGGGACAATGGAGAGTTGGTGCTCCAGAGATAGTTCTGGTTGCAAAAGGCAGATTTCTGAAAAACTCCTTGTCCTTTGCAAATCCCTGAAAATCTCAGAAGTTCTCCATGTTCTTTTAATCTCCTGAGGTTCTTCATGTTTTCCTTGTAAACTGAAGTTCTTCTTGTTCTTTGAAACTCCCAAAGTTCTCCATGTTCTTAGCAAACTCCCGAAAGTTCTCCATGTTCTTTTAATCTCCTGAAATTCT
>NW_020717196.1:27728-41774 GCF_900518725.1 Notechis scutatus | reverse complement strand
TTCTTTCTTTCTTTCTTTCTTTCTTTCTTTCTTTCTTCTTCTTTTTCCTTCCTTCCTCCTTTCTTTTTTCCCCCCTCTTTCTTCTTGCAACAACCAAGATATTTCAAAAAATAGAACAAAAAAATAGACCCCTTCCCTGGCCGGCAGAACCCCCTTTTCCCAAGACGGTGCAGCGGCGGTCCGTAATGGCCGCCACAAAGAAGCCGGCAGCCGGGTAAGAATGCGCAGGAGGAAGAGGAGAAAGCTTTTGAGAGTGAAAGTTTTTCTTGGTTGACCCAGGACTCTAAGACACATTTAACACAATTCCTGGAAATTATGGCTTTTTGAATGATACTTTCCAGAAGAGAAAATAAGCGGCAATTTTGAGGTGCTGAAAGGAAAGTTTACTCTCCTTCCCTACGGAATCAATAAGTGGATACTGAGAAACCTGTCTTTTTTAGGTAAAAACTGGCTTTATGTGATAAGTGGGAAGGGAGAGGACAAAAAATATATTTATATGTTAAGATTTTGTTGGAGGAGATGCCTTAAGGATTTGAAGACTGAACTGTATTGCAATGAGGCTTTAAGATACAGATTTGGACTTTTTTTTTTTGATTGATACTACCCCAGGAAGAGAAAGTGAGAACTTTGTCTTGGCTTGGATTGATTGATGACTTTGGGATTGTTCCTTCCTTCCTTCCTTCCTTCTTTCTTTCTTTCTTTCTTTCTTTCTTTCTTTCTTTCTTTCTTTCTTTCTTTCTTTCTTTCTTTCTTTCTTTCTTTCTTTCTTTCTTTCTTTCTTTCTTCTTTCTTTCTTTCTTTCTTTCTTTCTTTCTTTCTTTCTTTCTTTCTTTCTTTCTTTCTTCCTTCCTTCCTTCCTTCCTTCCTTCCTTCCTTCCTTCCTTCCTTCCTTCCTCTTTCTTTCTTTCTTTCTTTCTTTCTTTCTTTCTTTCTTTCTTTCTTTCTTTCTTCCTCCTTCGTTCTTTCTTTCTTTTTCTTTCTTTCTTCTTTCCTTCGTTTCCCACTCTGCTAGATGAAAGATAAAAGCCAACAACTTCCCTTTAAAAGATACCTCGTGAGCAGGGGAAAGATTGTCAATTTAGTTTTCTTTGCGTTGCCAAAAGCAGAGAGAAACTTACCCAAAGGGTGCTATATCCCTTAATGCGTCTGTGTCTCTTTTTTTTTTCCCCTCCTCCTTCCCCTGCCACTTTCCTCTTAGGCACCTTCAAGTTCCAGAAGGTCGATCTGCGGAAAGAAGGATACGATCCCATGGTGGTGAAAGATAAATTATTCTACTTGGAGCCTCGAGAATGCCGGTATAAGCCCTTGGACGAAGAAGCCTTTGGAAAAATCCAGTCGGGACAAATCAAACTGTAAAAAGGGGTGGGTGGGTGTGAGACATCGAAAGGACATTTTTCTTCCCTCTTGGAAACCCATCACATCCTTTGGTGCGAGGACTGGGATTACAACGGGGTTGGAAAACTGGAAATGACCAAGTCAGTTTCTGGGTTCGGGTCCCCCTGCCCTTGTTACCAATCACCTCTTGATGTGATGCCAAACTAGAGGTGCGTTTGGGGGGGGGGGGTAAATTACCATTAGCGTTTCCTGAAAAAGGCAAAAATTAGGGTTGTTGTTTTTTTTGTTTTAATTGTGTGATTTCCAGCAGTGTGGATGATTTTGCCTAGCGTCATCTTTACTAAAGCACAGATGATGATATATGGCAGTGATGGCGAACCTACGGCACGCGTGCCACAAGCGGCATGCAGAGCCATTTGTGCTGGCACGCGAGCCGCAGCCAAACTTACCTCACTGCGCATGTGCGTGCCTCACAGCTCATTTTTCAGCTGGTTTGAGGCCTTTTTCGGCCTCCCAGAGGCTTGGAAAAAGCCTCTGCAAGGCGTTTCAGGACAAATGGTAGGTCCATTTCGTCACTTACTGTAATTCCAGAAGTGACAAAACGGGCCTATTATTCGTCCTGAAAAGCCTTTGCATAGGCTTTTTCCAAGCCTCTGGGAGGCCGAAAAAGGCCTCAAACCAGCCAAAAAAAATCAGCTGTGAGGTGCAGTGCGGGCAGGGGGGGTTGTGTGTGCATGCGCAGGGGGCGTGGGGGGGGAGCGCATTGCATTTTGGGTGCTGGCACGCAAGTGTGCTCGCGCTAATGCACGTGCAGTTTTTGGCACAGGAGCCCAAAAAGGTTAGCCACCACTGATATATGGCTTTCTTTTCTCCTTTTGGGAAAAAAAAGGGGGGGGGTATCTTGCAAGGACTAACTTTCTTAGTCCCTTAGCTCGGACTCCAAAGCTCATCACGCTCCCCGACTTAGGATGATGGTGGGGATGATACCCTCCCCCCCCAACCAAGCATTTTAAACCACCAAGGATCTGCAGTGTTGGAAATTACCTCCAGGGGGCGACCTTGCACTGTCTTTTCTCTGCTTGATCAGCCATTCTTATATTTATTTTAAAGGGGTTTTCTCTAGTTTTTCCTTTTCATTTTTACGGGTTGCTATTTGCAAAAAGCACAAAAGGGGCCAGCCTGGCTTATCCATCCTAACTCTGCTTTTTTTTTTTTTCCAGGATGAATTTTTTTTTTTTTTGGGCACTTAATTTATCCACCTTTTAATCACACGGGGCTGTTTTCCGAAATGGAGGGAGGGGGTGGATTTGCCTTCCAAAGTCAGACCTTCACACACTCGCTGAAAGAGCAAACAAAAAACATTGGGTTTTTTTTCCCCAGTGTAATAATGCAATACTGTGATGACTCAAAGGGGCGTGGCACAAAAAGGAACAAAGTCACAAAAGTAGGCAAAGTCCCTTTAATTCCTCCAACTTGGCCCCCAATGTCCAGTTATCATTCGGCTGGAGCAAAAAACTCTCCCAAGAACAGTTTTTAAAGGGAAGAAATTCAGTCCGAACCCAAAGTACATATAGATTATAAATAAAAAAACCAACACAAACCACGCTGCAGCAATTAACGAGACAGGGCACGAAAAGAAATTGCAGACTTCCAAAAGATAACAAAACACACACAGTTGGGAGGATGCCAGAACCCCGGTAAGCCTCGACAAACAAAGATAATTCACGCTTTGCTTCCAGCAAGGTGCTGTGCGCAAACACCCCTTTTATCTTGTTTTCCCAGCTGCAGCTAATGAAGTGAATCAGGGCCCTTTTCTCCCCTATAACCCATGTTGCTCCCTTATCCGTTCCTCCCTGGGTGCCCTTCCCCAGTTTCGTCCACAGCCACCGGAGCCACACTCCCACTCCCTGTCCGCTGCTCGACCTCCCCCTTGGAGTCAGATTCCAACAGGGGCATGACAAATACACCCAGGCCTGCACGCATGAATCCAGTTTGGCCTCTGGTTGGTTTCTAATGCACACCTATGTTTCTTCTGTTCTTTGACTTAAAAAAAACCAAAAAACCAAAAAGGGCTTTTAAAAAAATAAAATAAAAACCAGGAGCAAAATGCTGTGACAGGCTAATTGTGCCTTGAGCAATTGCTTGCCTGTCCAGTTTTCCCCGTTCCAAAACCTTCCTAGCCGGAACCTTCCGGCCTGGCTGCTTTTCAGAAGTTTGAGATCCCTGATCTGATATTCTGTACTGCTCTTAAACCATCTGAAAGTCCAGCTCAAATTAGCTTCCCCTCTCCTTTTTTTCCCCTTCCCTTTTAATGCGGTGTGAAATCTCAAGCTGGAACTGATGATATTCCACCAGAAGCTTCCCAAACTTTTGAGATCGGTAGCTTTTCGAGTAGGATCCTGCTGTATTTTTTAAAAATGCAATGAGATCTCTCTCTCTGTCTCTCTCTCTCATGCTCGCATGAGGGAGACTCCGAGCTGCAGCGACAGACAGAGCATGCGCCTTGTGAAGAGCGCCACAGGTCCAATGCATCTGGAAACAGAATTATAGGGTGTCTAGTCGAATCCCTGCTAAACAGATGCCCCTCCTGATATTCTGCAATTTTGGAGGTCTCTGCTCAGCTTCAGGTTTGGAATGGAGAGGACTAGACTGGCCAAACCGGTTTCTATAAATGTTTTTTTTTTGTTTTGTTTTTTTTGTTTAAATAATGCAGGCAGCATTCTGTTTCCAGAGGCGTGTGACACCCTCTTATGGTCTTCCTGGAAATGAGCCTGTGTTAAGTCCGCACGAACCTTGCAAATAGAATAGAATAGAATTCTTTCTTGGCCACAAGGAATTTTGTTTCCGGTGCATAAATCCCTCCCCAGCTTCTTTGTAAACCATCCCACCAACTGAATTTCCCACAAGGCTTAGCAGCCGCGCAGGATAGGAGGTTTGAAAAGATGCTGCGGATAGCATCGTGGGCTGGGCGATGGACATGGGGGGGGGGAAACCCCTCCTCCCTTCCTGAGGATGCCTCTTGTCATTTCCAAACTCCCTTTCCTTCCCCCACCCCCCAAAAAAGCAAGCAATAATGGCTTTGGAGGACCTGGCTTTGGGCCAGCGACCCTGAATGTCTTTCTACGTCGATCTGTGTTCTGTGTTATTATCGGCCAAATGATTTTTTATGATTTTTTTTTCAATGGGTGTTGTTGCAGCACCGACTCAGGGAATGAGGGGGGGGGGGCTAAGAAGGGACGTATTTGAGGAAGAGGCATTTGCAACCTCCCCCCCCTCCAAGACACCTCTTAATTATGTTCTGAATGGAGGCATGACCGATCGCCCGATCGCAACCTCCTTGCAGTCTTCCTCTGCAAAAGCCCATTTTCCATGGGAACCCAACGCTCACGGCTTGCGAAAGGGATCTTTCCCCGTCCAAGAAGAGACGATTTTGGTTTTTCTGGCCAGTATAATGATTGTGCTTTCCCTCCCTGAACGCTGCCCCAAGGGGGTCTTTCAGGGGGTTAATTACCACCGCCCCCAACGAGAGGGGAGCCCTGTTTGCAGTTTGTCCCAGGTTTTTATTTTTTTTTAAACAATTTTGCAGAGGGCCAAACTGGCATCCAGATGTACTACTGTCCATGGTCCTGGTTTCTATGCATTGCTGCACAACTTCCCGCCCCCCTCTTTGTTTCCTGTGTACTGGGTGTGTATATCTCCTTTGGTGTGTTGATGACAAGCTGGAAAGTGGAGGGGGGGGGTCTGAAAATATTTGGGGCAGCTGCAGAAGAATTGAGAGGGGAAAACGTGCCGTTGGCTGACAAATGTCTAATAAAACACGAGCGCTTCCTTCTGTTGAGGTTTTTGTACCATTTTCCCTCTATTGCAGATCGTTGCCTTGCCTCAAAAGTCCTAAAAGCTGCTGATAAGTCAGGGTGGACAGTCATGGAAGGATGAGAGGACAGAGGGGATGCCCCCATGTCTGGCGCCCTGTGTGCGTGCAAACGCACAAACTCGTCCCACAACCTGATTGAGAGGCACAGAGAGGATTCTTGTGTGCCTCCCTGCCCGCAGTTTGCTTAGAGGTGGTCTGACATCATCCTAAAAAGCCAGGCAGGAAAAATTGGGAGTGTGCACCAGGAAGGAACCACCAATCAAACCTGCAGTGGCGTTCTGCAAAGAAAAGGAAAAAAAAATAACAGAGCAGGAAGGGACTTTGGAGGTCTTCTAGTTCAACCCCCTGCTCAACCTTATACCACCCCAGAAAAATGCTTATCCAGTCTCTTTCCCAAAAACCTCCAGTGACAACTCCAGTCACAACTCCTGAAGGCAAGCCATTCCATTGGTTCATTGTTCTAACTATCAGGAAATGTCTCCTCAATTCCAGGTTTCTTCTATCTTGGATTGGTTTCCACCCATCGCTTCTTGTCCTGTCCTCACGTGCTTTGCAGAATAGCTTGACCCCCCTCTTCTTTCTCACAGCCCTTCAAACATTGGAAGGCTGCTTTCCTGTCCCCCCATGTCCTTTTCACGAGACTGGGCATAGCCAATTCCTGCAACCATCCTTCATCTGTTTTAGCCTTAATCATCTTTGTTGCTCTTCTCTGCCTCGTAAGATCAGCAGTAGAGCCCCTGGCCTTTTCAAAGCAGAATATTCTAGTTGGAAGGGACCTTGGAGGTCCAACCCGACACCATTTCAGACAAATAGTGGTCCAATCTCTTCTTCAAAACCTCCAGTGATGAGAAGCACCCACAGCTTCTGGAGTTGAGCTGTCCCACCAGTTCATTTTTCTGTCAGGATTTTTTTTGGTAGATAGGCTTCGTTTGTTTTTTGTTTTGAGGGGCGGGAACCCCCCTAAAGTGCTTCAGCTCCCCTCCTTTATTTCTCCGTGCTGTTGGGCCAAGACTCAAACCTTGAATCGGGAAAGCGGGCTTTTGAGTTCGTTTCGGTTGTGTTGTTCCTCGGAAGGTTGCAGCCAGCCAAATGGCCTTTGCTGAGACGGATAATGAGGGAGGCCAACATCTTTTAAAGATCACTTTCAGGGACTCCAAAGGTTAAATGCTCACTTAGAGGGGCCTATTGAAGGCTGAGGCAGGGGTCTGGCATTGTTTGGACGCCCTCCTTGGCCTTTTGTTTGGTGGCTTTCCGAGGACGCTGCCAGTGTGTGTGTGTTTGTGTGTGTGTTGGTGTGTATGTGCACAGTGCGGTCCCCTCTCCTTCCAGGCCAAGGAAGCTCCAATGCAGCTGGAAGGGTTTTTTTTTTTCCTAGCAAGCCATGGGGAGGGTGATAGACAGACGGGGGGTCTCTAGCTTGCATTCTTTTCTTGGTGGCAGTTTAACCCCAGCTCAGAGATGGCCTCTGCCTGCTTGATCTCTGCGCGACACCCCATTTCCACATGAATGGGGAGAAGAAAGCTTCACTCCCTCTGACCTTTCTCCTGGGGGGCGGGGGGGGGGGTGGGGGCAGCGTCAGTGGCTGGGCTGGTTCTCCTCCCACCCCTCTTGTTCTGAGTTGCAGAAGGGAGTGCAGATCCCAGAGGCTGGCAAAAGCAAACAAAGCTCCCCCCCTCTTCACCCCACCCCCTCCCGCCCCGGGGCCAGGAAGCCCCCATTGTCATGGCTGCTCCTGCATGGGCTCTGGAGGCCTCCGCCCCTGCCCCATGGCGGGCTGGCTTGTCGGGGTGAAGGGCCCTGGCAGCTGTGGGTGGAAGCTTGATTGGAAATTAATTGGGCCTTTTCTGAGGGGGCTCCCTTGTAAACTCTCTGGACTTCTCCCTTCCTTCCCTTTTCCTTGCTTCTCTTTCTTCCATTCTTTTCCTTTTTCCTCCCTTCCCTCTCCTTTCTTCTTCCTTTCCTTTCCTTCTCCGTTTTCTTCTTCCTTTCCTTTCCTTCCCCTCCCTCCCTTCCTCCTTCCATTATTCATTCATTCATTCACTCACTCATTCATTCATTTTTTCCTTTCCTTTCCTTCCCCTTCCTCCCTTCATTGATTCATTCGTTCACTTTTCATTTTTCTTCCATTCCATTCCCTTCCTCTTCTTTCCTTCCTTCCTTCACTTTTCTTTTTCCTTCCCTTCCCCTTTCTTCACTTTTTTCTTTCCCTTTCCTTCCTCTTCCTTCCTTCATTTGTTCACTTTTCTTTTTCCTTCCCTTCCCCTTCCTTCGCTTTTTTCTTTTCCTTCCCTTCCCTTCCTCTTCTTTCCCTTTCCTTCCCTTCCTCTTCCTTCCTTCATTCGTTCACTTTTCTTTTTCCTTCCCTTCCCCTTCCTTCTCTTTTCTTTCCCTTTCCTTCCCTTCCTCTTCCTTCCTTCCTTCCTTCCTTCCTTCCTTCCTTTGTTCACTTTTCTTTTTCCTTTCCTCTCTTCCTTCTCTTTTCCCTTCTCTTTCTTGGGTTTTTAGTGAGAATGAGCCACGAGCCGTAGCTGTACAGAAATTACACCAGGAGATCAGTTTAATCCACATATATCAAGGTGCGTGCTGCATTTTTCATTGTTTATCCACATTTATCAAATAAATGTGTATTGTCTGTCCCAGTTTAACACCATCAGGGTTATTATGAATTGCTCCTTTTCCCATTAATCACTTGCAAAGGTGGGGGGAGACCCTTTGCCGACTTAAAACTCTCCCTTTCAGAAGCGCTGGACTACAACCCCATCATCCACCCACAGTCTGCCCAGTATCATGGGAGCTGTAATCCATCACTTCTCCAAGGGCGGGAAAGGGGGGGAGGGGGGAGAAAGAGAGAGAAAAGAGGCGATCATAGAGACTGAGTGCCGCCTTGGCCTCTCCATGGTTTTCCCCCCACACACGCGTCTTCGCCCGCGTTGCCAGGCAACCGCGGCCTAACCCGGATGCGGAGCGACGCTTCCGGTGTGGGCAGCGTGGCTCCCTGAGGCAAGATGGCGGCGCCCTTGTCTGTCCAGCTGGAGTTCGGGTGAGGGAAGCCCCGGGCTTGGAGGGTGGGAGAAAACAACGGGGGGGAGGCGGCATTTTTTTTGGGGGGGGGTGTCACGTGGGATTGAGGATGGGGGGCTTGGGCAGTGGGGGGGCTTGGAGGGCGAGGGAGGGGCTTGGGAAAGGGGCGGGGGTGAGGTTGGGGGGTAGCTGAACCCTTCCCAGGAAAGGGGGGGGGGGGGCCGGGGGGGACCCCCGGAAATAAAACACCCCCCCCTTTTAATGTCTCCCCCTATGTGGCTTCTTCTAGGGCCTCTTGACTGTCTTGGATTACAACTCCCATCCTTCCCAGCCAGGCCAAGCCAGAACTCAACAGGCGTTGGCAAGGCTGGTCGCCTGGCTAACGTTTTCATTGAGGGTGGATTGCCCCCACCTGCAAAAAAACGATAAAGTTACAACAACAACGATAATTAATAATAATAATAATAATAATAATAATAATAATAATAATAATAATAATAATAATAATAATAAATGATGATGATGCCACCTTATAGGGTGGCATAGAAATATAGTGCATTAAATAAATAATATATTCCTGGGCGGGTTCCTGCTTCCCCATATTTAAAGCATCTTTAGGGGATCCCACCTTAAAAGTCCTGAGAATATCAGAAAGAGGCCCTGTTTGTGGGTGGGTGGGTGGTCCAGCCCAAAGGGGTAAGGGGATAGTGTATTGACTTCCTTTCTTTCTTGGGGGGGGGGGAGCAAATAGGATATGGGAGAAAGGGGGAGGAGGGAGTTGTGATATGAAGGTTATTCTGCCTGGGTCCCATCTAGGCAAAATAAAAACAAAACAAAAGTAAAACACCCACTGCCCTTCCATTGCAAGCCATTTTATAGTTTTCATGCTCGCCATTTTAGAAACCAAGGAGGCCTGAGTGGGAAGTCATAGACACATAGAATAACATAGTTGGAAGGGACCTTGGAGAGGTCATCTAGTCCAACCCCCTGCTCGAGCAGGAGAGTGTATTCCAAATATTAGCCTCTACCTAGGATCGAACTCGCAAGCCTCCTGATTGTGTGTTTCTCTTCCAGCTATAAAACTTTAAAGGCAATGGGGGAAATGGACAAACCCCCCACCCGCCCACCCAAGTAGAATGACTGAGAGAGTTTAATTTGCCTTTAGATTTAAATTTGGATCTAACCAGAGTCTGGAAAGAGACTTTGTATATAATAATGTATAAAGTGCCATTTAAAAAAAAAAAGTAAGGGCAAGGTTAACAGATCCAAATGGCATATGTTTTCATGTCTTTGGGTTGGAAATGTCAGGTTTTTCTAAGATCTTTTTGGAAGGTTTGATAAGATAAGAATTTTTGGCTACAGTGGAACGTCTTGGAGAATTTGATAAACTGTTAAAAAAACACGGACCGTCATATGTATTTATTTACTTTCTGTCTTGAGAGTTAGTCCATGCCTCCAGAATTCAGGGTTCTTTAAAAGAGTAGCAGGACGTTTGAAGTAGCCATAAAGAATAAATATGAATGTGCAGAGAGTGATGTTTTCTCATTATTCTCCACATTGGTTCCTTTATATGTGGCTTTTAAGATTCAAAAGTTTTCATATAATAATAGATAGACACCATAGTACATATTACCAGTAATATATAGTTGACCCACACTAAAAGTTCCTTTCTCTGAGCTATAGATATACTTAAAAAAAACAAAAACCTAGGCTTAAGAATTTGCTTTTAGTATTTAGTATTTTAGTCTTTCCACTATGAAGATAGTGGGAGTGGAATATCTTCATATTAAATAGAGAAAGGGGCACTATGTTAAACTGCAAATGAATTGAATTGAACATTTTTGACTAAGAGTTTTTGTGAGATGCAGTGCTTTCCTCAGAATAACAGCAATTTATATCAAAAAGCCCCAAAATTCAACATGTATTTTAATGTATTTGAAACAGATACGTACAGCGATGAGAAAGTATTATAGGCATTTAAAGAAGAACACATAATTTAAAAGATTTAGACCTTCAGACTCTCTGTTGACTTTCACAGAATAGAGAATTATCCCTTATAAAGCAGACCAGTATATATCAAGATTAGCCCTTTGGTACTATCGCTCTTATTCATGCTCTTTCTAAATCACCCAGTTGGCCAGTACTGCTTCTGTTGCTTCTACTGTACAGAATTAATTAAATATGGGCTGTGCACGTCTTAAACTGTTACTGTATAAAGAGGTGTGTTTGAAATATAGATGATAGATAGATAGATAGATAGATAGATAGATAGATAGATAGATAGATAGATGATAGATAGATAGATAGATAGATAGATAGATAGATAGATAGATAGAACTTTTCACATTTATGAATGTGGAATGTGTTGGTTTTTTAAGCAATTCTGGATAAGAGTTTAACCTTCTCAGCATTATAAAATAATGTCATAAAATAGGGTTAATCAGATTCCCCTTTTGTAAAACCTGTCCTCCAGGGACTGTGGAACTGCACGTCCCATCATCCCCGCCTGTAGGTCAAGCTAGGTCTGGTGTGAGTTGAAATCCGACATTTCTATGTTCATCTCATATAAAGCCCAGGTTTATGCAACCTTTTGGGCACCAGGGATCGGTTCCATGGAGAAAGGTTTTTCCGTGGACTGGAGGGGGTGAGGTTTTGCATCCTGCCTGCATCCCGCGGATGGGTACCAGTCCTTGTTTGAGCGGACCTGTTGCTGGCATCCCGCGGATGGGTGCCAGTCCCTAGATCAGGGCTTAGATGCCTTAGGCCATAAGTCTCATAGGATGGGTAGGAAAGACAGAGGGCTTCCTTTTGAGATAAACCCACCTGCATCTTCCTCCTGGAGACACTGATACTCTTCTTACTCTCCAGAATGGCCTGTGTGTAGTCACTCTCGCCCCGCTCCCTTCCTTTCCTGGAAAAGCCTAAATGGCCTCTCTATGTGTGAGCGTTGCAGCTGAGTTTCTCCCCGCTAGCATGTTACAGAAAAGACCTTATCTGCCATCTCACTGTTTGTGGGAACGCACAAAGTGTGAGCTTGTTTTCACGGCAAGCAAGCAGCCACTGCTCGAGCTGCCATTCGGCATTAATCTCTAGGTTTGTCTTAATGTTTGATAATTGCTATTTTCAGTTTTCAGATAACAATTTGGAGGGCGGGGGGGGGGGAATTGGACAAGACCAACAGCTTTCTTTGAGGAGCGCAACTACCCAGAAATCATAGCCTTACAAAGGAAGTGTTGTGTTCTCAGAAAAAAGTACAGCCAAAACTCTTCCTTCACATCCCTGGGTTTAACGATACTGAGACTATTCCACTTTTGAAGTTTTCATATTCCTTAGCTGGGTCTTTTGCAAACGTTGAAGCTAAAAGCTTGAGCGTAAAGAAGAACAGAGTTGGGTAGGGACCTTGGAGGTCATCTAGCCCAACCCCCTGCTTAAGAAGCAGGGAAATGAAAAAGAAATGACATCTTTGAAACTTATTGTGTAGTGGTGCTTTTGTGGTTTGGGTGATGCCTGCTTCCTGTTAATCTTGGCTCAAGGAATACATTTTAAATAGGGCCAACAATATCTTAAAACCTGGCCACTATCCTTGTCTATGTGAAGTGGGGTATTTTTGACAGCTGAGCCCCAAAACTGAGGCTGAGCCAGGCCCTAGGCTTTCTGAGACTCCCAAGCAAACTGTTTAAACGCAGAATAGAGAAAATGGGAGCCATTAACAAAAGGGTCAAGGAAAGAACCAAAGGATGTGGAAGTTCCTCCTGGATTTTTAGCTTTAAAACGTTAATGCTTCCCAAATGCTTCCTTGTACAATTACGTTTCTCTCCCACCCCTCTCACCCCACCCCTTTGAATTTCAGAGGTGGAGCAGAACTCCTGTTTGATGGGGTAAGAAAACATCAGGTGAATTTGCCCGGCCAGTCTGAACCTTGTGAGTATTGACTGACTGATAACAAGTCCTTGCAGATGCTTATTTATTTAAATAACAACCTCCCTCAGCAGCCTTAACACAATAAACTTATGCCAGCACTTGGAAAAGCAGAACGAAAAGCCATCTTTAGAAACCACACAGACAATTTCAGAACGCTGAGCTTGTCGATCAGAAAGGTCGGCAGTTCGGCGGTTCGACACCCCCCCCCCAGCGCCGCGTCACGGAGCGAGCTCCCATTCCTGGTCCCAGCTTCTGCCAACCTAGCCGTTCGAAAGCATGTCAAAAATGCAAGTACAAAAAATAGGGACCACCTTTGGTGGGAAGGGAACAGCGTTCCGTGCGCCACGAAGACGTCTTCGGACAGCGCTGGCTCTTTTTTGGCTTTGTCATGGAGACTGGAAATGACTAGCATGTATGTGCGAGGGGAACCTTTTACCTTTTACCATCCTCATGTTCATAATGACAAATCCTTCACAAAGTGAAATGATTTTTTTTTTTTAAAAAATAATCCGATTCTAAGATGCCCAGAGGGTTCTTGAGATGCTGTAGAAACCTTTCTCTGATAATCCCAGACTAGATGACCTACAGGGTCCCTTCCAACTCTGTTCTAATTGATTGATTGATTGAACTGAAGATTATTTTGAAGTTGCTGGGAGAATCCTTTTTTTCCACTGAGGAACCTTCAGGGATGTAGTAAAAGCTTACCTAAAAAAAGATTTTCCGGTTGCTTCTCATCATGTTTAGAGAATTCATTCTAGGCTGGCTTGAATTCTGACCAAAATATGAAGCCGATTTTAGTTTAGACTGTTTTCTGGTCAAGAGCGCTGGAGGAATTCAGGACCTTCCAGCTTTCTCAGGCTGAGCGACACCCTTCCTCCTTCACCTTCCGTTAACATGCAAGGGGAGTTTTCTGGACTGTGGGGTTGCAAACCATGGTTTGCGGCAGTAAAGTATCGTATAGCTGGCGGAGAAAGAGACCACGTGTGCCATTCGTTATCCTGGTTTTTATCCAGTTTGTTGTTGTTATTTTTTTAAAAAAAATCCAGGCCTTTTCCAGATCTCCTGAGCTGGGCCCGCCCGGAGTTGCCCAAGCAGCAAGGTGTATCGAATGAAAGAGGCAGCTCAGGACAGGGTGTCCTGCATAGAGAAGGGAGCAGGAAAAGAGAAGTGGGGGGGGGGGGGGGGGGGGGGGGGGGGGGCGGCAGAGGGGGATTAAAAACAAAACCAAACTTGGGAAGTTCCTATTAGAGATTCTCCTCTCCAGCCGAGGAAGAAGGAACAGATTCACAGCCCTGTTTCCTGGAGAACGCAAGGCAGAAGGAAGGGACCCACTATTAAAATTCCCCCCCTCCCCGCACCTTCCTTAACCCCCCTCCCCAATCTGCACCCCTTTGGAGGGGTGACACCCCCCCTGAAAAGTTGAAAGTGCGGGGAGGGAGAGCGGTGGTTCTGCAGACCTTTAAACTACACAGCTTTTTGGTTTGCACAGTTCACACTGCCAGCTGTTCCTTTCTCCGAGGAGCTGTGTTTGCAGAAGAGGGTGTGTGTGTGTGTGTGTGTGTGTCCTGTGCAAAATTGCTTTTGAAAAGAGCTACTTTCTGCTTAATTAAACAATGGGCCGCCCCTGGGCCCCCCCTCGCACATCTGTAAGGGCCCTGCTGCTTTATCCCTCCAACTTTATCCCACAAACTGCTCCATTCTTGATTCCTTTCATTTGTAAATCTCCCTTCCCCTTTCTCTCTCTCTCTCTCTCTTCCCTCCCCCCTCCCTTCCCCTCCTTCGCCAGTCCTCTCCCTCGCCTTTCTCTCCCCTTTCAGATGACTGCTTGAGAAGCTGGGTTGACATTGTCCTGATCTTTTTTTATTTATTATTATTTTACTTTTGGGGGGGGGGGG
>NW_020717196.1:13069-27328 GCF_900518725.1 Notechis scutatus | reverse complement strand
AATGACGTGGGAAAATACCCGAACAAAGCTGAATACCACGCATATAAATACCCGCGAAAACTTAAGAAAACAAATCTGATTTTCTTCAAAGTTTTATTTGTTAAATTTATATGCTGACCAGCTCACTATCAAAGGACACTTAGGGTGGGTTCTTCCCACTGCCTACGGCCTCCCCCAGCCCTGCATGATGTATTTAAGGTTTCTGGAGGCGGGGGTGGCGGCGGGGGATACAAATGAGAAAGACCATCCCAGGGCTACCTCGTTTCAGCTTCTGACCTTCCCTGAGCCTGTCCTTCTGCCCTCCTCTTCATCCAGCCATGCCACATTTGGCTTCTCCCAGACCGAGTGGGTCTCCTCCCCCCCCCCCGCCCCCCATTATTACTTTTTAAACCTGAAGAATAAGTCATCTATCAATCCAAAGAGGAGCTACAGCGTTCAGGGAGAATGGGTGGAGGGCGGGGGGGCGCTTTGTCATGGCGACGGGATGACAATTGGTCGGAGGTAGTGACCTCAGCAAATTGAAGCTTGGCTGTGGTCACTTTGACAAATGATCTTCTCCTGGGGGTGGGGGTGGAAGGCCTAGGGGAGGGCTCCAGGGGCCCCACCCCACCCCACCCCCAGGGAAAGTGTCTGAGCAGCCCATTCAAGAGTGGAGGGAAGCGTCGACACCCCTCCCAATGGCCGGCTGACCAGCTTGGCGATACATGTCCTCCTCTTTCTTTTCCTTCCTCCTCCTCCTCCTCCTTCCTTTTTTCTCCTTCCTTCTCCTCCTTCTCTTCTCCTCCTCCTTCTCCTCCTCCTCTTCTTCCTCCTCCTTTTCTTCTCCTCCTTCTCCTTTCCCTCCTCTTCCTCTTCTTCATCCTCTTCTTCTCCTCCTCCTCCTTCCCCCTTCTCCTTCCTTCTTTCTTCTCCTTCCTCCTCTTCTTCTTCCTCCTCCCCTCCTCCTTTTCCTCCTCCTCCTTCCCCTTCTCCTCCTCCTTCTCCTTCCTTCCTTCTTCTTCCTCCTCCTTCTCTCCTCCTCCTCTTCTCCTTTTCCTCCTCCTTTTCTTCTTCCTCCTCCTCCTCTTCTCCTCCTCCTCCCCTCCTCCTTCTTCCTCCTCCTTCTCCTCCCCTCCTTCTCCTTCCCCCTCCTCCTCCTCTTCTTCTTCCTCCTTCTCCTCCTCTTCCCTCCTCCTTCCTCTTCTTCCCCTCCTCCTTCTTCCTCCTCCTCTTCCTCCTCCTCCCCCTCCTCCTCCTCCTTTTTCTTTTTCCCAATATGGTGCCCTGGCCCCAGCCTTCTGCCCAGGGCCTTGTGGACAAGGTGAGATGCAAGTCGTTCTTGACCTGCGCCCGCAATTGACCCCAACATTTCTGTTGTTAAGCGAGACATAAAGGGGAGGTTGCTCCATTTTCTGGACTTTTTTTGCCCGTCGTTTTTAGGTGAATCGCCGCAGCTGGTAAGCTAGCAACACGGTTGTTAAGTGAATCTGGCTTCCCCATTGACTTTGGTCGCCAAAGGGGATCGCGTGACACACACACACATCGGGACAGTGCAACGGTCGTAAACGTTGCCAAGCGTTTTGATCACATGATCGTGGGGACGTTGGAAAGGTTGTAACTGTGAAAAACTTTTCTCAGTGCCGTTGTAAGTTCGAACGGTTGCTCCATGACCTCCTGTCAGGCAAGGACTACCTGTACGGGGTGTGACCCAGGACAATCCCATTCCTGGGATACCAGGCGCACAACCTGGGCTAGCCCTTTGCGACTTTGTCTGGCCGGTGAGATCTTGCTAGATGCCCCAACCAGAGGAGAAAAAAGTGGGCCTCCTTGTCCTACGAAAGAGGTTGTTTTGGAACAGGATGATAGCAGCAATAGCCCTTCGACTTCTATACCGCTTCCCAGTGCTTTCCAGCCCTCTCTCTAAGCGGTTTAAGAGTCTTAAGAGTCAGCCTCTTTCCCCCCAACAATCTGGCTCCTCATTTGACCCACCTCGGAAGGATGGAAGGCTGAGTCAACCTTGAACAGATCAGGATTGAACTCCTGGCAATGGGCAGAATTAGCCTGCGATGCTGCATTCTAACCATTGTACCATCACAGCCCTTAGATAAATATAGGATGGATAGATGGATGGATGATAGATAGATAGATAGATAGATAGATGATAAATGATAAATAGATGATAGATAGTTGGATGAGAAATGATAGATGATAGATAAATAGATGATAGAAGATAGATGGATGATAGATGATTGATTGATAGATGATAGATAAATAGATGATGGATGGATGGATGAGAGATAGATGATTGATTGATTGATAGATGATAGATAAATGATAGATGGATGGATGATAGATGATAGATAAATAGGTGATAGATGGATAAGAAATGATAGAGAGATGATAGATAAATAGCTGATAGATGGATGAGAGATAGATGATTGATTGATTGATAGATAATAGATAGATGCTAGAGAGATATAATAGACAGCCCTCCCCAAGTGGTGGACAGAGTCAACCTCTTGCCCTCCAACCACCTGGGTCCTCAGTGATGGTCCCAAAGTCCTGAGAACGGTTCCAAAGGCAGCAGAGCAAACCCACCGAGCACATCCTCCCATCCTTCGGCTGACCACTGCTTCCTTTCCGCTCCGCCAACTGTTCTAGGTTTGACTTCTCAATGGCTCTTCCTGCCCTCCCTGCATGAGGGGGTGGGCGGGTGGGGGAAGCCCCTCTTCCTCCAGTCCTTCGCTCATCCCTGTAAAGACAGGGCCCTCACAAGTTTACGTCGCCCGAACCCTTCAAAGGCATCACGGTTAGAAATTGAATCTGGGCGTGGAAGTGGCACAGTGATTACATTTTACTCTGGGGGGGGGGGGGGGAAAGGATTTATCTCTTTACAAAATGAGTAGATCACCTCAATCTCTGGACTCTCTTCTAAAACACATTCCAAAGAAGAAGCACCTTTTGCTGATGATTGGAGGGGAGGGAACCCTAGGTGAATAAAATCAAGAAGATATAGAGTAACAGAGTTGGATGACTCTTGTGGGTCATCTAGTCCAACCCCCCTTCCAAGCAGGAGACCCTGCACCATTTCTGACAGGTGGCAGTCCAGTCTCTTCTTGAAAGCTTCCAGTGATGAAGCTCCCACAATTTCCGAGGGCAACTTCTGTTCCATCGGTTGATTGTTTTCCCTGTCAGAAAATTTCTCCTTATTTCCAGGTTGAATCTCTCCTTGTTCAGTTTCCATCCATTGTTCTTTGTCTGGCCTTCAGGTGCTTTGGAAAATAGCTTGACCCCTTCCTCCTCTCTGGGGCAAATATTGGAAGATGCTCTCCTGTCTCCCCTGGTCCTTCTCTTCCCTAGACTAGCAAGGTCCAGTTCCTGCAACCGTTCTTCGTATGTTTTAGCCTCCAGTCCCCTCATCCTGGTTGCTCTTCTCTGCACTCAACATCTTTTTATAGTGTGGTGACCAAAACTGGACACAGTACTCTAGGTGTGGTGTTACTAAGGCTTTATAGAGTGGTGTTAGTACCTCCCTTGATCTTGATTGTATCCCTGTTAATGCAACTTGGGATTGCATTGGCTTTTTTGGCTGCCACTCCAAACTAGGAATATCAGAGTTGGAAGGGAGGTCTTCTAGTCCAACCCTTCTACCTTGTCTCCCCTGGTCCTTCTCTTCACTAGACTAACCAGACCAATTCCAGCAACAGTTCATTATATGTTTTATCCCCCAGTTCCCTCATCATCCTGGTTGCTCTTCTCTGCACTTTTTCTAGAATCTCAACCTCTTTTTTAAAAAAATAAATGTGGTGACCAAAACCGCATGCAGTACTCTAGGTGTGGCCTTACTAAAGATAATTGTTAATGGACACTTACCCTAATCACTCTCCTTCCATCCCGTGCTGCGGTAAGAGGACCAGTATTATTACGGCTGTGTCTGACGGCCAGCATGTGTGTGTGTGTTGGCGGTAGGATTTCGAGATAATTTGAAGATGGAGTGGGCTGAATTATATGAGTCCCGGGGCTAAACGTTTGTTATTTTAACGGCATTAAGTCTTAACACCTACTTTACGCAGAGGGTTGATGCAGTGTCCTTAAGAGACACCGGAGTGGTCCAGCTGAGTGACTTTTAAGAACCAAGCCCTGTGGAAAAGACAAAGAGCGGACACGCTGGGGAAAGGTTGCGGGGCGAGGGAAAACCCCACATGAAGGATTAACCAGCCTGTCTTCTTTTTAAAAAGATCCTTTTAACCAATTAATTTCCACTGCAGCCTCCAGCCCGCTTCTCATCTCCCCAGGAAGAAATGAGCCGATATTATCATCCCTTCCTGAAAAGAAAATGGTTTTCGGGGGGCCCCGTTGTCGGTTAAATTGACGCTAAAACAAGAAAGGGGGAGGTTGCCCCACGCTTCTCTCTGCAGGGTGTGTGTGTGTGTGTGTGTGTGTGTGTGTGCTACTTTTCCTAAACAGAGAAATGAAAGATTTCCTGAATTAAGGAACAGGATGGGGGGGGAGAAAAGCCAACCTTGGGCCTTGTAATAGGCTCCCAGTGAGGTCTTTTTTAATCGTTCTTTTATTATTATTTTTAAGGGAACCTCCGACATTTGCTGATGTGGATCAAGGAGAACCTGCTGAAAGAGAGGCCTGAATTATTTGTGCAAGGAGAGTCAGTGTGAGTATCAACACACACACACGCACGCACGCACGCACGCACACTAACCAGAGATTCACACGGCAGCCGAGAGGCAATCTTCTCGCCGGGCCCAGCTTGCGAAGGAAGCGCGGCTAAATCCGAGCCATTCACTCCCCTTTCAGAACTAAACCCCCGTCTCCAGTGTCTGTCTGTATCGATTCCGTGGCTTCCGTACGGTGTATATGCTCTTCTTCAATGGCTGTTCCCAGCCAAGCGCCCTCCGGTCTTGGGGGGCTTCACCCTTCTTCTGCGTTCAGTCCTGAGCAATTGTCTCTCCCCGAGCTGGGCCTGCCTTCCTAATCCTCCACACCACACCGCCCCTGTCCGTGGGAGAGCGTGGTTCTCCCGTAGCTGATGGTGGTGTCTTCATGCGTGGGGCCACCGCTATCCGCCATTAGCCTCCTGGAAGAACAGAGGGGTCGCTTCAGGCAGCCTTTGCGGAAATCCTCCTTCCCACCCCTTCCTCAATTTCCTCTCTGCCATGAGACCAGGACGGCCTGGTTAGCATTCGTGTCCCTCAGTTCCCCCCCAAATTCGGTGTGTGGGAGGGCAGCTCCTTCCCTCCCCACGGAACCCTGGGACAAACAATGGCTAGGAAACTGAAGATACGAGAGGGGATTCCTGTTGATCATCCACGGTGGCAGGCTTTCTGTGGGATCTTAGATGCTACTTAGCCTTTTTTTCACCGCATCGGCTTCCTCCCACCACCAACCCGCTCAGACCGCAGGGCAGGTTTAAATGACAGGTGAACAGGATTGTACCACGCCACCGATGACGTGCTGCCTCAGAGCGTTTTTTTTAGGAAGGGTATCTCTCTATCAGCCGCAGCCTATCCTTGATGCTAATCGGGGTTGCTTGGCCTCAAGGCCGTCTGCCGCTCTGCCTTCGGGCACTAGCCTTCAAGGATCTTCCCCCCAAAAAAAACACGAGACCACCCCAAAAACCTTTAAGGTGGGAGAATCCAAAAACCCGCAGGGGAAAAAAAAACCAAACCAAATGCTTTAGTCCTTTTAACGGAGGCGAACTTCAGTTGTTGCAAACGGATTTGCAAGCGGCCAGCCCAGCCCATTAAGAAGCCTTAAGTAGGCCGGGACTAAACTCGGCAGCTCACCCATTGAGATGGACCTCCTTGATGGATATGTCGCTGGTTAGAAGAGGGCAGAGTAAACGCGGTGAAAATTGTAGGGGTTTTCCTCCCCTGAAGATGATTAAAAGCAGGAAGGGTCGTCGTTCCGGCATACGGCAACATTTTTGAGGCCTGGCAGAACAACTAAAAACCCGAATTTAATTCGTGTTACGGAAAATAAATCTTTTTTGAAAGCGGAAATAAATCGGCGGTGGAAGCCGTGGAGGAAGGAAACGGTTTGAGTGTCCTCCCCACAAATCCTGCCACTGCCATGCATGTTCCTAGACCCAAAACCTGTTCTCTTTAACAGCTTCTCTCTTTTCCTTGTAGGCGCCCAGGAATCCTAGTGCTTATTAATGATGCAGATTGGGAGCTGATGGTATGTCCCATTTTGGTAATGTGGAGGGTGTCTAATTTTCTGCAGAAAGGGAGGGCAAAGGGGTTTTGTGGTGTCAGGTTTTTGGAGGGCCTCTTCCCTTTCCTTGCTGGACACTGAAATGAATCATCAGGCTCCTTCCCTCTCTCGATGCCCACTGGGATGTCCAGTCCTCCTTGGCCACTTTGGGGCATTTTCCCCGGATTGTGGAGGAGCAAAATGGAGTTCGGCGCCTTCCAAACTATCCCTTGACTGTCAGGCACAAAGGATCAGGAACACAAGTTGAGTAGTCGTTCAGAAAGATTTATTGTTTAAGGCGATACACAAGAACTCGGTCAACGGTCAACTTATCGGTCAGCATTAAATAAGGGTCAATAGAAAGAGTTACCCTGGGTAAAATGGGCGGCCAATAAATTTTGCAAATAAGTAAATAAATAAGCAGAATTCAGTGGCGGCTAGACGGGTCTCTTGTGGCGGCGCAAGGATGCCAAACTGATGGCGTATTTCACTCCGCCTTCCAGCTCTGTCTGCTTGTCTTCCTTCATTGACCCTCCTTTGCTTTCTTCCTTCCTTCCTTCAGGGCAACCTGGAATATCAACTGCAAGATCAGGACCACGTGGTTTTCATCTCCACCTTACACGGGGGTTAGGCTGCTAGGGGTGTGTGTGTGTGTGTGTGTGTCCCAAAACAGCAAAGACAAAACTAAACAACCTGGGTTGAGCCAACTTCTTAAGAAAGCCCTAAAACTTTGAAGCGTCCTGCAGGGTTGAATCCCAGCTGTGGATGGGAAGAATGTAACTCTGGAGCATTTTCTCTTGGGCTGTGGGTCAGGCGAGCCCTCCAAGCCGTTGTTGACTCTTGAGAAATGACGAGGAAACCAGAGTAACCAGCAGTTACGCCTTGTTGTGGTTGTGTGTTATCAGGAGTCCCCCATCTTTTTCTCCCCTAGCAGCCGGAAGAGACAATCCTAGGACTGAGATGAGACGTGGGCAGGAGCCTTCTCTGCCGCCTTCTCTGACCCAGCCTTCCAGGCCTTAGGATCACACAGTCTGCCTTTGCTTGCCTCTTGTTTGATCTGCAGACCTCCAACCAGCATTTCTGTAGCTGAACTGGAAAGCAGCCGCGCGGCCCACCTACAAATGCTTGCTTTGAATTTAAGGTGTGAGTTACGCGTGTGCCAAGGATGTGCAAAAACCTGGACTGGTCTGTGCGGCGGGTGTGTGTGTGTGTCCTGCTTGTGCAGGGGATTGGACTACAAGACCTCCAACCTCTTGTTATTCTGATGGTTTTGCTTCCCTCTTTTGTACCTGTGTTTTAAATAAATACTGCGCAGAGCTCCCTTTGCTAATATTTCACCTGCTAACCATGGTTTGTGCATCCTTTCATCCGGGACGCCAAGGGCCCTCTGTTGCCAACTGCTGTAGCAATGAATAAAATGGCTGCCCTCCGCTCCTGTGTTACCTGCAGATAATTCTTATTTTTAGTGCTTTCCTCAAGTGAAGCTAGGTCTGCCTAGAAGCAAAATGGTGGACTTGCGTGGCTCGTCCATTTGAGGAAGAGCCTAGCCATCAAATCCCCCAAATAGAAAAGTTTTAAGTATTCTAGAAATGAGACCTAGCGCATCTGAAAGGCATCAGGTTGGAGAAAGGCAATCTAACGTTCAGGACATTTGTTTCTATGTCTGAAAACTTCGTTACATCCAACCTAGCTTCATCCCTGGTTAAGCAGGGTTTCTTAAAATGCTGCTTACAGAGCTGAATATTCTTGTAGAAGGCAACCGTTTCACGGAAGGAGTTAATTTTCCCCAATTGTTTCCTTTTTCTGGATCATTTGTGGTACCCTATCCCACCAGGTGAAGGCAGAAACATAATTTCAATAAACTCCAAAGAGACAGCCAACGAGAGACGTCAAATCTCTCGTCTCTGAAAAGCTAAGCGCGTTTGCAAACGTGAGAGGTGAAATTACAATTTCTCTATCTGCATGCATAGTTAAGTTCTGATTTTATTAGATTTTTTTTTTTAATCAGATACACCCACCATAGAGGCAGCCAGGAAATCAACTGACTGAAGGGAGAAAGGAGAAATAAAACACAAATATCTCAGGGACCGCAAGCTTGTTTTCTGCAAAGGAAATCTTTCTCGAAACTGCAGATTACATTCTTAGATACGATGGTGCAGACCTTGAAGTGATGTTTTTCCATTCAAGATTTGGTGGGGTAGAGATGTGATCCTGGGTTGAGCAAGAAATTCAAAATGCCAGAAAAATTGTTGAGAGGTTTCCTGTTAGCTGGCCAACCTCAAGAATCTATTGCTTAAAGATAAATGCAGAGAGATTTGAACCCAGCCCTTCAGAAGCTAGCTATCAATTGGTGATTTTTGTACATGCTCAGAAATGTTCTCTTGTGTGGCAGGATCCAAATCTCAAGGCATTTGGAAGAGAACTGGCCACATTTCAGTTTTCCCCACACGATCATCCAAAAAAACCTAAATCCAGAAGGCAAAATTGACTTGGTGTTTAGTGGGTCTGCAAAAAACAAACAAACAAATCCCAGCAAATATCCCTGTTCAAATTGTAGATGTGTAAATTATACATGATTTTCAGTATAAATGCTAAAGGAAACTCCCAGGATGATTAAAGGGCTGTCATTCAATCTCTTTTTTAAAAAAAACAACAATCATATGAATCAGCAGATTTAATATATCCGCTTTAATCAGCCTAGTAAAATACACAGAGCTGAACATTTTTATCTAGCAAAGCTGTAAACGTTTAGGGGAATGATTAAAACGTGGGAAAGTTAGACAATCCTGCAGAGATGAGGATCTTGCAAACAGAAGTCTTGGGATCCATCCGGAAGAGTTACCATGTGTTTTATGAACTAATCTAATTCAGGAAAGGTTGTGCCGTTTAATAAAATATGTTAAATCTGGAAAGGTATAGCCAGATTCTTTCTGATGCTTAAAGAATGTGAGAACCTTTTGGAGGTTAAATTTATGCCCCTTTTTAAGAGAATTGCTTGGCATGAGAAATCCCAAAGTTGCTTTTTTCAAGAAGCAACTGGACTTCCTTGTTATTCTTTGAGCTGAAGAAGCTTCTTGGAGGAGAAGCAAAACGTCTTCAAAAGAAAGTCCAGTTGCCTCTTGAAAAAGCGCTTTTGGGACAACCATGACCTGGAGGACTGAGAATCTCCAGAGTAAAAGGGGAAAAAATTGGAAGTTTAAAATACTTTGGACCTGGGGGGAAAAAGTTAGCAGAGCTGTTTAAAAGATTCTGAATTCCAGGGAATAAGAGCAAGGGAACAAATTGCTGGACAAAATATTCTCTTCTGAAATAATTTCCTTTTCTAGCAAATCTTAACTAACAATGGCAAAAAAAAAAAAAAAAAAATCTGTTTTAAAATCTCATTTCTTCTGGACTGATTCCACCTCTTGTCAACCATGGTTGATTTTTCTCTCTTCTGTCTGTCTGTCTTCAAACAGGCTGATTTTTGCTCTTTTAATAGTAAACACACAAAGCAGCAAATGGAATGAATCACCAGCAATTTTAAAGCAAGTTGCTCTCTGGTTTAGAACAGTGGAACTCATTATCTCCGGCTTGTGAAGGCAGTTAAAAATGAACTGATATTTTTGGATCTACAACTAAGACAAAAAAAAAAAAAAAACCAACCACCCCAAGAAATTGTGATGGGCAGGAAAGCAGAATTAAAAACTAAAAACGAGGAGAAAACCTTTTAAAAGAACATAAGAACCCTCTCCAAATACAGTTTTCAACAATCACAACTTTCTCATTTGGGAAAGCCACAAGAACAATTAAACAGCGGTTTGATACAAATTACCTTTAATAAAATAAATTTTCAATAAGATTACTTGGGAAACATTGCCTGGGAAATATTGGAAGACAAAAAAGTTTGCAGGAAGTTGCCCCCAGAAAAGAGGCGGGACACTGAATAGCCACGCCCTTTCCCAACAGCGGAAGGAGGCAATAGCCGGAGTGGTTTGAGTTTCAAAATAGGTTCATTTTATTTTTTTGTGTATCTGGGGAAAATATTGCCCTTTTTGCTAAATCACTATGTAGCTTTTGTGTTCAAATAGGGCTGGGAAAAAAACAGCTTTATCTAATTCATTGCAATATTGTTGCCAGTGGCGCCCAAATAAACTTTATTCAATTGTTAAGTTGTTATAGATGCAAGCTAAAAACTAGATCCTTGATTCTTGACTTTTGTTTCTTAACACAGCAACCAACAAAATTCCTCCCAATCTTAGCATGGGGCCTGAACCAGGCTTGTGTATTAAGTCATAATTGAGCAGATGATAGTTAGTAAGATGGTCAGACTTTTAACAGAAGGAAATTGCACTAAAAATGTTATGAATCCTTGATGAATGGAGATGTAGATCTACATAAAGACTCTGTGTGACTCATGATTCCAGTTTCCAGATTCTAGTTCCTGGAAGCCATGCTCTTCAAAATTAAAAATTCTTTTTAAAATTAAAAATAGCAAAACTTGCTCATTCCTGACACTGCTGATTAGCCAGTGATTAATTCATTCGTGTTTCGAAGCAAAATCTGTGTAAATGGTATGTGGTTTTTCCAATGGCATGCTTCCCAGTTACGGCAGCTAGTTTTGTCCTTCAAATTAAAAAAAAAAATGCTTCAAACAGTTCCAGAAATCCCAAGGCCATTCAAACCAGGTCTCTTAAAAAAAAAAATTCTGGTCAATTTTGAATTTAGCTGGCTAATATTACTAAAAAAAAAAAAAAAAAACATACACACACAGAGGGTGAATTAGTTTTTTATCCATTGCAATGTTTAAGTTGCTTCTTACCTCTGGATCTTCACTATTTATGTACAGTAGTTAGAAAATCTCTTGTTAAATTAATTTACTTCCACGTTTCTTGCCATTTTTCCACCTCAAATCTTTTTCACCCCCAAAGGTGTGTTCAATTCATCCTTCCTTCACTTCTCTCTCTGATCATGTCTTACAGTCAGTGGTTCTCAATCTGTGGTCAGTGGACTCTTTGGGAGGGGGGGAACATGATGTCGTCCCATGGGGTCCGTGAAGTCTTGAAGAAACATCATGATTTAAATCTTGAGTTAAAGTCTTGGGGGTCCGTGTGGCCATATTCCCTGGCCACAAAAGGTATTTAAAGGGGAACCGTAGTGAAGAAAAGATTGGGAGCCACACTGTCCTAAAGTTACTCTGCTAAGACACATTTGTATTTAAAAGTATTTTTTTCCCGTTACACGATTTATTAATTTCTGAGCCCTTTGAAATTGCTTCTTAGTGACACAAATGGAGGTAAATACTCTTTTTGTTACAAAAGGGTATGGTTTGAAGGAGAATTTTATCTTGAGATAACAATTTACTGAATAGCTGCACTAAAACACACACACACACACACACACACACACACCAAAGTAAGAGAAAAAACAGACATCTTGCGAACTCCGTAACTAAAATTATTATATTTATTACATTAGATGCCTGTTTTTTCTCTTATAAGTACTTGTACCTGGAACTCGTATTTTTAGAATAGTTTGTTACACACACACACACACACACACACACACACACACACACAGAGAGAGAGTATCCCCGAATTTCACTAAATCCTGATCCTCAAACCGAACTATACCATTTAGAGTTTTGTCTGCAACCCTGAGCTAGCTAGATTGGCTATAGCATTTAAATTGAAGATAAAGAGAACTCAGATAAACAGATTCCAATGAAATCTCCCTGCCTGTAGAAAGGTAGCATAGCCAGGACCAATATGTTGTCTGACTTAATGCCAGTTCAACATACACTAACCCCTTGTCAAGTCAGTGTTTATTTAACAGTCAAAGACCAGAGTAAAGGGGGGTGGGGGAAACACTCAAGGAATATCCAGTTTAAAATTATAAAATAATATATAAAGCACATAAAATCTACGTTAAAATCATAACTTGGCATCCAATCGGTCAGTTGCCCATCAACAAAACAAAACACGGTCTAAGCTATAATATCGTATCAATCCTTAAACTGTGAAAGCCTAGAGTCATTAGATATTAAAACGCAACCAAGTGGTAACACCAAAAGATTTGTTGCATTAATTGTGTAAAATAACTATGATGGATTATGCATCAGCATTGGGTTTCAACTCCTTGCCAATTTTAAATGTGTTTGGAAAGAGAGTAAAAACATAGCAAAGGAATACATGAGCAATTGCCAAAAATGAAAACCTTGCATTTTCATTTAAAATAAAAAAATACGTAAAATAACTTCATAAAACAGGCCAGCCACATATCTGCATTTAAAAGTGTGGCCTTAGCATGCAGAATACAATCCTGATGACACGGATGTATTTTACTTAAATAAATAAATTTATTTTCCCCTCCCCAATCTGAAATATCTTTCAGATCGGTTGGACTTTATCTCCCATAGCTCCATATATTCCACTGCTGGCAGGGGATCATGGGAGTTGAAGTCCAGCCCATCTGGATGAAGCAAGTTTGCCCTGCAAGAAGCAACTCCTAAAAAGAACGAGATTTTTTTTAAAAAAATATTTTAAGCAGCATTAAAAAAAAAAAAAAGGCAGAATGCTAATATAAGACGATAGAGATGGAAGATCTTCACACAGCCCTTGTGTGATGTGTCTGGTGGCCTCAAATTGGGTGTGCAAGACTGCACACCAGGAGATTTTGGAGAAAGGCATAGAAAGGGCAGCTTCCTGGCACCGAGCTGGGAATCTGGCCCCTACTATAATAACAACACGAGGTGGCAATAGCCAGGATCTCCAAATGCATCCATGGTTGTAATTGCCTGGCACTGCACAATCCTTGTTCTGTTTTCAGAGGCCGGATTCCCACACAAGGCACACACCTAAAGACACACACCCCCTTCTATTTCTCCTAGTGGACGCACGAAATGTGCATCTCCTTCGGATGTTGGGCGTGGAAGCTAGGGGGGTCAACCAGGGGACCGAACCGCCTTATCCAGCAGAGAACTAGGTTCCCTCCTCCATGCTAGATTTCTCTCCCAACCCAATTGGGACAGTCCATGTTTCTCCCCTGTATGGGGACACCTTGGCCGGCCAGGTAAAAAGAGAGAAGAATTTTGCAAAGCGGGAATGCAGCTCCGTTGAAAATGCTCCCAATTTTTTTTTTTTTTCTTAGCATGGAAAGGGACCATTTTACAGATGGGTAGCCTAAGGGAGCTTTTTTTTTTTTTTTTTTTGCCCTTGGGATGTTTGGAAGACAATAAAATACATCCTGAGAAGGATGTGTAGGGTTTTAAGACTTCTGGAAATAACCTGTGCTTTCCTTCTATTTCTTATTCTGTTCGGTGCAGAACTGTTTTGCTTTTTGATTTTTTTCCCCCTCAATCCTGCTCTCTGCCTGATGATACTTCATAGAACTTATTATTTTTTTATTTTGCTATTGATTTTATATCTTTGCTTGGAGCTTTGGGCCAGAGTGCTTGGGGATTAAGTCCTTAGCGGAGTAGAGAAATTCAACTGTCAAAAGAGAGCTGGAAGGGTAGAATTTCCGAAGCTTGTTACTGTCCAGTAAGAAATGGCAGAGTGTGTTTCATTCAGCAAACCCCTTGACTTGTGCCTGGCAATCAGGGGGTGGAGGGAGGGGGGTGGACTTGCTCCAGAGTAGACCAGTTGAGAATTTAGCTTTTTATGGAAGATGCACAAAATGAGCCATTTTTTTAAAAAAAAACCAGCTGGATTTGGGTCTCCTGGAAACAAAGTGGAAAAATAGGAAGGCAGCTTTGTGCAAATGGCTCTGTAGAATAACCGGGGTGTGGGGGGTATAAAATACTTCTGTATTTTAAAAACCAGACCTTCCTCCTTGTGTTTTCTTCTTCTGTCCCTCTTGCACTCAGCCCAACCTCTGGATTCCCTAACTCAGCTTGGCTTCCTTTCCCCAGACACACTCCGAAGGAGGGTTTCCCCCATTGGACGGACTGACGGGATGGATGGACAGCCCTGTTGCTATTGTTAAGATGTGCCTCTGATGTGTGTGTGTGTTTGTGGGTAGGGGGGTATTTGTAGGGGAAACCACGAGAGAGAGAGAGAGAGAGAGAGAGAGAGAGAGAGAGAGAGAGAG